>WAAG01024961.1:45661-92566 GCA_013390105.1 Tichodroma muraria
CCAGATATCAGCGGCGTGGCTCGGCTCCGCGATCTTTTTCCCTTTCTCGGCCACGCCCGGCCTGGCCCGACTCCCCCCCAGGCCCTGAGGGCCGTGGGGCAGCGGCCGGCAGCAGCTGTTCCCTGTGTCCCAGCCGGAAACCAAGAGAGAGCTGGTTCCCGCGTTTGCATTTAAAAGGTGTATTCGCAAAAGGCGTACCCACGCTTTCATTGGTTTTATCAAGTGTCAGTAATATACTTTGGCCAATCACGGCCAAACTACTACACAGCCTCTGCTCTGTCTTTGATGGCCAGACTTAGTTGTTCTGACACTGTTTAGTTTTGCTGCCCACATCACTAAATATGACTTTGTATTTATCAGATTGTTTGTATTTTTAATGTTGATTATGTTTTTTCTTCTATGATTCTTCTTTCTTCTGTTTCAAAATTCACGTACTTCACCTCAAGCTGATTCCCTTCTCTGAGTAACCTCTAACTGCTGGACCTTTTCACTTGTGCTGCATTTCCCAAACCAACTTAGCAAGAAGGAATAAGTAGCAAATAGGGCATCTTGGGGAAAAAACAACCCCAGCAACCCAGGCTAACTTATGACTTACTTATCTAAAATATATTGACTTCATTGCTGTGTGTTGGCCTTGTATCCTCATTATTTAAGTAGCTTAATGAATTAATTTAACAGACCTTGCAGTAAGTAAATTAACCTTCAGAGTTCAGAGCAGAGTGAATAATTCTGTAATATTAGACTACAGCAATTTTTATGATACAAGTTAAACTTAGTTATGAAATTGCTTATTGTGTATTTGTGTAATTCAAAGAGAAAATATATGCAAAATAACACATCATAAGTACATCTGTCAAAAAAAAAAGAACAATCTAGTAAAATCCCAGGAGGTTAGAAAATTCTTGTTGATACTGGGTGAGTTATCTACCGTTCTGTTTGGGTCCTGGGATCATGGTGTGCACTCTCCAGCACTGCTGAAAGGGGGGGTTGTGTGATTTTACCTGGCCAGTTGTTAACCTCTCCTTCAAAATTACTTATGAATTCAATTTAGTTACCAGCAGTTAGTGTATTATAAAAACAGTTCTCTGGATGATCTTCTAGATTTTCCTTTAGAACAGTGTTGTCAGTTTAGATTTATAAAGGGGAATAGGTATTTGTCTTCCAGTGTTCTTAAACAGGAATTGTTCCACAGCACTAACTTCAGTGCATTGAATTTTTTCCCCAAGAAAATACTTTACCCAAGTAGCAATCTTCTCAGGTAGCTTTATGTATTAATGATTTCTATTCCTACAGTTGAAACAAAGGTGAAATTGACTAGATAAAGTGCAGACTTTCACCCTTTGTGACCTCAAGGTCAGTTTGTTTTGACCTTACAAAAAAGTGAGTGCTAAGCACAAGTATGGGAACTGTCCATCACTAGGGGCATTTTGTTATAGTTGTAAGTTCTGGGTTAATCTAGAATTGCAAAGGACATGCTGTTCCTCCTTTTACTCTCATATCAGGACTCCTGTTTTTTTAATTAAATAAGATTGGACAGTTTGGATTCCAATTATGGTCTATTAATTGGTTTTTTCATGCTTTTTAGAGTTATTTACAAGTATTTGTGTGGAAAGAACAATGCTGGCCGGATCAAGTGTCTATGGAGCAGCATGTACAGAAACCTTTGTCTCTTTTGTCAAACTGTTGTCATCTGACCAGCAATGCATCACTTCCACTCCAGAAGAGAGAGTCGGTGGAGCTGAGCTCCTGAGGACTCGTTCCTTCAGAGCAGCAGTCATGAGCAGTATATAGGATGAGCAACCTTTTGGGCTTTGATATAGAAATTAGACTTCAGATATTTCCTCTGTTTTGCAGTTCCTTTGATCTGGAAACTTTCCAGATGCATGAAGTCATCAGATTTCTCAATCAAATTTTAAAAAATTTTATTTGGACTACCCTTGGCTTCACATGACTTATGTAGACATTGTCTGGGAGTGTCAGATGGAAAAAACATCCACATCACTGCAAAATGCTTCATGATGAATAACTCCTCTGAGACAGGTGAGATGTCACACCTTCTTCCTTCCTTTTGCACCTGTGTGACAATAACTGTACCAGGAAAGGTCTGCACAGAAATCTCTGCAGAAATTGCATTTTGCTCAGTCGAGGACAGAGCTTCCAGCCAGCACTCCTGTTTCTATTTGGGTGGCAGTTTGTGGCTCATCTGAACATTTTGATAATACTTGCACTCTGATCTTTTTTTCTCCTTTTCTATTAAATATTTGAACCATTTGCGCTTTTCATCCATTTTATTGTACCATTAGGAAAAGCAGTAAAGTGTTTTCACATGTCAAGTTTAACTGGGAAAATACTTAAAAATAATACAGAGGCTCCTTTTGCTTATGTGATTTGCTTTGGTGTTGAAAAGCCAAAGAGCACAGAGGTATGGTGTTAGAGTGTACCAGACGGTGTTTATTCTCCAGGAAACGGAAATTGAACCCATTTCCTTCCTATTGTTTCCCCTTTTTCATGTTGCACAGGAAATTAACATATTTTTGCAAGGTCTTGTGGCAAACCAACCTACCTTGGGTCATTCTCCTCTTCAAGGAATATTTGGCTTGTCACCTGCAGTTCTAGGAGCACTCATAAAGGCCCAGGTGAGAGGTCAGTGCTGTTAGGAGCTTTCTATCCAGGTCAGGTGAGCCATGAGGGATGATCTTCCCTTTAAGAATCTACAGTAAGGCTCATACAGATATTTTGAAGAACTCTGATTCTTCAGAAGCTTTCAAGCCATTGACATTAGTTTATTTTTTCAAGGCCAAACTGCATAGGCTAGAAAGTCTTCAAGGTGTTAGAGACTTGTTCTAACTGCACAGGCTTTGCAGATGCCTTCAGATTATATAGCCCCCTGCAGAAGTTATTTCTGAGTGTTGTGCCACCGTAGATGAATTTAGTGCAGTACCAGGACTGCTTTGTAAAGCTGCCAGTACTCTTGAAAGCACAGGTGATCTCTGGTACTACTGTGATTTTAAGGGAATTCATACTTTGCAAAGTAAATCTAATGATAAGTATTTATTAGTAATTGTGGTAAAAAAAATAGGTTTAAAACCTATTTAAAACCTAGGTTTAACCCTTTTAAAAATAGGTTTAGTTGTACATGCTGTTCCATCTGTTCCATCTGTTGGGAAGCACGGGCTGTGTGAGAGGCAGAGGATCAGCAGAGGGAGCACAAGGAAACGAGCAGGACTGTGCTGTGTGTGATGGACTGGGGTGGGAGTGATTCTGCTGAACATGCAGTGAATAATCAAATACCTGTTTGTTTAGTACTGTATAAAGATTTAATCACAGGAACACTTCCAGGCTGCCAGCATGAATAATTTGATGGTGAATAATATGAAGTTATTTCTAGAGGTGCATAAACCTGTCAAGTGGGACTGATCTGAACTGATGTGGGGTGGTGTTTGTGTCGCCAACCCTGGATTACTTTTTGCAGTTCAACTTTGTTTCAGTTTGCCTTTTGATCTCCTGCTGTGTTAATAAGTGAATAGTTGTGCAAATACATCCCTCCTGCTCACCTCTGGAGGGCCAGGGGGAGGGGAAGCAGATGGGTGCAGGCTGCTTGCACTGCAGTTTCCACATACACGTTGGTGGCATTAAGTTTCCTGTTTGCCTTGACACTACTTTGGCCCAAAACAAGGGAGAAGATATTTTTGAGAAATACATGTTTCATTTTTAAACATGCTTAACCTTAATAATTATGACAAATTTTTAAAATATGTGCATTTGAGACAGCATTAATAATTCACGTGTATTTCATTAAGAAAAATAACAAACTGTCTATAGGGCCATTAAATTCTTAGTTGACTAAGATCATCAAAATTTAGATGACCTAAAACGGTACCTTGTTGGGGTCATAATATGCCACTTGAAAAAAAAATGCCCTGTGATTTAGTTTTGATTCTGACAATACTCTAAAGGATTTGTTATGTCTTACAGACCTTTCTGCAAACTACTAATGGGATGAACACAGTATATCACTTTTATAATAGTGAGCTATTAAAGGCAAACATAAAGCAGTCTGAAGCCCATAAGTGCTGCCAACAGCTCCTCCTTTAATGAATTCCCTTTTAGATGTCCATTAAATGCTCATGGCAAATGTACTCATAATGGAAATGGCAAATCTAAATGGGTAGATATGAATAATCCATGGACTTTAAATTCTGTTTATGATCATCTTCACATTTAGTTTTCAAGACAACGCAGTTTAGTTTTCATTACAGTTTGGAATAAAGAGGACAGGGAGTAATTGATTGCTTCAAGCAGATTAAAATCAATGGGTTGCTTTTCAAAGAACCCGTTCAGTGCAGTAATTTTAACTTTAAACATTGATTTAGGGAACTCAACACAAAATGTTTTGTGTCGTGTGAACTTTTATGTGGAAAGACTAATGCTAATTTTATTTCTATATATCTGTATATAGAAATATATAGACGTTGTTATCAGTATGTGCATGACTAAACAGTGATCTATAGTAAGTTATTTTGGTATTATTGCACTCATGTAATGAATCAATGAGATTCCCGTCATCATTGAGATACTGTTTGTAAACCATTAGCACACAGAAATTACAGCCCATCATACATCATTACTGTGATTGAGGCTTTATTACCATATTCTCAAATTGCTTGCTTGCTATAAAACTAAATAGACACCAGACAACTATAGGTAGACGATAGACTGTGCATTATTGGGCCGCAGTAATGAAGGATTATTGTAGCATAATGGGGCACAACTTATGAGGAAAATAAACTTGGCAGCAAAGGAAAGCTTGAGTGTTTTTAATGTTTGTTGTTACTGCTTTTAAGGTCAAATATATTTGTTATGATTGAGTTACTGTTTCCTTATTTCATGAATCATACACTTTTTGTGTTCCACATAGGCCTTGTTTTATGTTTAAGCATTTAAAACATAGGAACAGCACTGCACCTTTCAGCTCCGGACGTGGATTTACAGCTCTGTGGGAGTGGTGTGGTTGTAGAGGTGCTGGCATGGGGGACAGCACAGCTGTAGCTCTGCACACGTTGGTTTTGTGCTGGACAGAGGCAGGGAAGGAAAACTGCATCAACAGACATCAGCTGTTAAATGTGATATAAGTTCTCCAAACACACAGAGGCAAAGTATATATTAGGAATTTTGGGAGCTATAGTGAAAGGATTTATGATACTTTCATTTTAAGAGATGAGAGGACACATTGAATTTTGACTTGGGGAATTTAGCAATCTCTTGTGATAGAACAAGGGGCTTTCCAGTACAACACCAGTATGCACAGGATATATTCAAGATGTTACTTTCTCCAGATACAGAAAAAAACCACATTTTAGAAAATTGAACTTAGGGCTTCTAACCATGAGACATTCAGAGAGGGAAGCAGCTCTTCATACTCCTGTGAGATTTCAGAGATGGGTTCTGAAAGAGAAAAAGACATAACAGTCTGTTATGGCGACAAAGAGGTGTCAGCATCTTTCATCCTTTTTACTTGCCTCCTCAGAAGGATCCAAACCTTTACACTCTTCTAAATTTGTGCTGTCTGTGCCATCTTTCATCAATACTCATTCTTCTCTTCTAGAGTTTTTAGGATATTACAGCAAAATGTGGTAACTTCTGTATTTTAATAAGGTAGAAACATGTTTCTGCCAGTTATGTTTAGCTCAATTTTTGCATGAGCAAGTGTTGTAAATCTGAGGTGTTGGGAGAGCAGACTTCTTAGGGCTTGGCCATCTACAGCAGAAATTGCTGAAAAAGGAAACAGTTTTAAAACTTCTGTAAGTTGTTAAAAAAATTCTGTAAGTTGATGTACTGCTATGTACCTGGTAATTCCAGTTTTAATAATAGTGATATTCCATATTTTTTTGCATGAAAGCTTCTGGAGTTCTTAATGGGGACTAGTGAAACCATCAGGGTAGAGTTACTCATAGTAACTGAGAGTACTCAGTTACTGAGAGGCAGTGAGCAACTTGATGTGCATTCACTTTTGTCAGGGGTTTTGGAAACACATGCTTTTTAATAAAGTACATTTGACCTATCTTTGGCTTCCATTTGGCATGAATTCACATTTCATTTCAGTTCTGAAAGTAGAGGCAATGTCTGTAAACCACAACACATCGTTATGCACCAGTCCAAATAGGAGGTAAGGACAATGGAGGAAACTATTGTTTTGTTGTATTTTATAGACGTTTGACAATACATATGTATTATAATATTTTTAACTAAGATATATACAATAAGAGCATTCTAGGTTGAGAAATGGTCAAAGCATATTGCTGATATGCAATCTAGACACAAAATGCTGCTTCTCACGTGTAGAATGTGTCAGACCTAGAAAACTCGCAGAGCTTTTGTGTGAGTTTGCTGTGAGTGCCTCTCTCGTGGTCTCACGGCTCTGCAGCGAGTCCTGCTGCAGCTGGGAACCCTCCTGCAGCTCCCTTCGTTAGACAAGGAACTTCCTTGGCTCAAGGAAAAACCCTTTGAAGTGATAATGATGCTGTAATGTACCGATAGAAGATTGTGTGGTTCCATTATCTCAGTAATGGGCTTTGTTTTGGAGAGAGTTTCCCCTTTGTCCTTTCATCAGAAATTGCTTTGTTCAGTGCTCAATGAGTAAAGTCTGATTTCTTTAAAGAGAGATATCTGTCAGGGAGTCTGAGTGTTCTGGAGTAATCACTGCTAGGCAATGTTCTTATCTTGAGTTTAAGACACCTATAATTATAAACATTTCACCAGTTTGGTTGCCACAGCAAATAAGTTCAGCTGTTAGGTTTGAAGAATATGTTTTTATTAACTTTTAGGCAGATCCTTCATGTAGTTGCAGAAAGTGTCTCTATGATGTGTTGATACCATTTTTACATAATAATGCTAATGCCTTATGTATTCTAGAGTGCTGCATGAAGCCACTCATTTTTATTTGTGTTAAATCTCTTCATGCATATTTGGTAATACTTGTATAGATGTGTTCTAATTTAATCAGTAGAAATCAAACAATTTGCTCATTTCTCCGAAATTGTGAGGTATGTTTGATCACTCTTTTTAATAATATAAATTATTTTGGTTTAAAATATTTTTAAAAACATTTCACTTGGAAGTATCACTCAGGTTTTGACTATTAGATTTAACATGATTGCATTTGGTTTGCTCATCAAAAGTGGAGAACATTTAATATTTATTCATAACAAAAGTATTATAGAAGCTGTCAATAAATTTTCTGTCATAATTGAATCATAGGATATCTAAATTGTTGATAATATGATCTTCTCGTTAAACAAAAGTGTCTGGAGAAAATGATGGATTAATTGACTGATGGCTAAGGTTTCTCTCAAATATAATGGTTTACCCAGTTTGATTTGATTTGTGTAAAATAACTTTCTCTAATAAACAATTTGCTCAGAGGCAATGGAAGAAATGAATGGTTATCAAACCAAACTTAATTAGTCTCTCCTAGATTGATATTACTTGGGGAGTCTTCGTTTTAATTGTGGAGAGCTGGATACATAGAGTTTGGTTCATTATATTTTTCCTGTATAAACACTACTGTGTAACTACCTATGGAATATAACATGTAAATTCATTTTAATAAGTGCTTGTAAAGTGGATTAGCTAATTATGCCAGGATAAAAATGATTCCTTTAATTATTTTACATATTTAACTAGTACTCCAATTTTATTATTGTTAGTCATATACAATACACATAATTTGTATTAGCTCTGCCAAACTAATTAGAATATATAACTTAAACAGTTTTAACAGTTTTGTAATGCTCGTAATGCACTCTTCTCTTAAAAATACATTTCTATTATAGAAATATTGAAATGATGAAAAAATTCTTGACATAGATTTTTATATGTGAGGAAGAATACCTTTTTCTCAAAAATACAGTTTCAGAAAAGTTCGTATGGTTCAAGACTCTTGAATATTTGACACAAATATATGAAGGAAAAAAACCTTTCTCTTCCTCAGAGATGGAGTCAAACTAAACATAAATCACTGAATAACATAACTTTGTGTGATTCCATACTATTAGGTTGTCCATGGATAACACAAACCACAGATACAGTCACATTTCACCCTTTTAAAGGTTAAGCACATACTTAATTGTGTTAGTAGGTGAGAATCTGCACATTCAGACTAGGAAGAATTGCTCTTGAAGTCTTCCAGTTAATTTAAGGTAAATAATTTTCTCCTTGAAAAAAAAGGAATTTTCGAAACATCTGTAGAAGCTTTACAAGATTTTAATATAAAATGTATGAGAGTGCTGTTGTTTGAAGCTGAGTAAGTGCGGAAAGCAAGACCTTAGTAAAGGGTAATTTGGGTGTTCTTAATTATTCATGATTAATCTTGGGCTTATAAACCCAGAAATTAATCTGGTTTATTGTTTCATCTCACACAGGAAGTTTTCATTTTGACGATTTGTTACTTTAGTTTTCCGTAGTGTAGGAAACTACAGATAACTGAAAATTCAGGGAATAAGGAACATGTTTTGTCTGTACAGTCACTGAATGTAAGTGTGCTCAGACTTGGTGACGTGAAGCCTTCTGAGCATGATTTGGTGCTGAGCCTGACCTGGCACACCTGTGAGAGTGACAGGAGCCTGCTGCAGACTGGCACTTTGAGCATATCTTTGGAGCAGAAACAGCATCGAGCAGAACATCTGGTACTCTCAATTAACGTGTTCTCAGGAGTTCTCTCTGAGACTCGGGCGCTTTGGTTTCGTTGTCTGACCTGTCAGGCCAGCAGAGCCCTAGGTCTGCACGGGTGCCCAGCACTCCTCGCTGGGATGCCTCTGGGAGTTTCATGGGTGCCCTGCACTCCTCTCTGGGATGGCTCTGGGAGTTTCATCAGCGTTTGGGGAGCAAGACAGCAAGAACATACAGTAGTCTTTGGAGTATGGTGGGTTGATGAAAATAAACAGTAAAGTTGAGCAAGTCCCTGAACACTATTTACATATCAAACTTTATCTCATTAAAGTCACAGAGAGCTTCACAACTACCTTGAGGTCCCTCCTGCTGTGACTCAGCAGTGCAGCAGAGAGGCCACATGGCTACCAAACCAAATCCACATGTCAGATTCTGCTGAAAACACTGAGAGCATGAGAGGTGTTCCTGCCTGGGGTGCAGGGAGGGCATCATGAATATCAATATTAAACACTCATCGATTTACAGATAAAATCCAATGATCCTGAGCTAGGGATCATAACCACTCTTCTGACTAATTGCGGCAAGGACATTACAGAGAAGAGTGTAGCAAGATTGTGTAGCAGTTCCAACTGTGTTATTTAAAAGATTCTTAGCAATAATTTATTTTTTTTTGCAAACTATAATATTTTCCTTTATAAATCTTTATTTCATTAGGTAGTTTTACTTATTCTGAAATAAACAAAAAAACCCCAAAACCTTTGTACACAAATTTTTGCCTTACAGGCAGGAAATAAGGATTTTTTTACTTTTTGCAAACCTTTATGATTCAAGGTAGTTAGTGATTTTTAATATAGAAGAAAACAAGTATAAGGCACAGAAAAAATTTTAGCTGGATCAGAAATGCAAAATTTGTTCTAAAGCATTTACATGTTGGTATCTGAATTGGTATATTTATGAATTAAACAGTATACAAATGAACACAGGAAGTGATCTTGAAATATTTAAAATTCTTAATATAAAGCATAAAAAATAATATGTGTTAAAATTATATTAAACATTTATAATGTTTAATCTTAAAGCAAAGGTAAGCACAATTTCCAGATCAAGTTTTGAAGTTGTAATTCTGAAGATGTGTGTAATGTGCTTCACTAAGCTTATGTTATTCTGAACTGGCGTGTTTCACTTCACACATTCCTGTGGTGTGATGCATGCAGAGTCTTTGTAATCTCTATTGGTATCCAAACACACTATGCCTTATCAAATAGCCACGTACCAAATTTTATGTTGGTGTTGCATTAACATTCCTCTACAATGTATAGCAAAAGTAGTGATGATTGTTTAATATTTTTATTAGGATAGTTTCACCTACAGTGTTTCAACACACACTTAGGAGGAGTAGTGTTGCTCATTGTGCTTCCCAAGGAGTATGTTATGGGAACAGTAAATTTCCCATTCAATATTTCATGGAACCAATGCAGAAGGGTTCCAGCGCAGAAGGGTTCTCTGCATCCTCTGTTCTCTTGTTAGAGCACTGCTGGGCTGTGGGCCTGGCTAACAGTTTGTCCTTGATACCCTGTTCTTGACAAACCAAACAACTTGTTTTTGTATTTTAGTCAAGGTCTTTCCTGGATCCTTCTCAAGACTCCCATCAAAGTTTTATGGGAACAAGGTAAACTCGAAAAAACCACAAAAACAAACCAAAAAGAAAAAAATAGTCACATAACAAACAGATCCTAATTCCTTTGTAGTAATTTTGATTTGAAAGCTAACCAGATAGTTATTAATTAGAAGAGTAACAACTTTGGTTTTACTGCATTTTGTGGGTTTTTTATAATCTGTGGTAGAAACTGACTGCATTTTGTTAATATTCCTAGCTTGATATTAAAGCCTAACACAAAATTATTGTCCTTGTTCCTGCCATGCCTCCTGGCACCTCTCTCAGTGCAGTAACTTTGACCTTTCTGTACACATGGCGCAGCTCTGACAGAAGCTGGCCTTGAACTGGCCATTTAGAACCCAGGCAGTATAAAGAGATCCTTTCCTCACCCTAGCACCTGTGGATCTCTCATTTATGTTCATGCATTCTAAACTAGAGCAAACTTTTGTAGGTCAATTGGCAAGGTGGTAAAGTTAACTTTAAAGGTAACCTGCTGGAATAAATTCCTTTGGTTACACCAAACTGGTGTTTAAACTTGGCTGTCTTGGTACTTTATTTGAGGTCTACCTTTATGGTTTATTCTATAGTTACTTGCAGGCTTCCAAACCCTATTGGTTTGGTTCTACACCTGATGGTTTCATGCTTTCCCTTGGGATATAAGTAACTGTTTAAGAGGCTGAAGAAAGTAGTTAGTTTTAGGATTGTTTAGGATTGTACTTGATAACTTTACGAATGAACTAATATGGTCTGGTTGCCTGGAGCAGCAGCAGTCTGGATAAAGAGCCCTGGGAAGCCTCTTTCAGGGCTGTGTTCTGCATTCCTCTGTTCATATAGGTATATATTCAATGGTTTAAAATGCTGCATAGATAATTAGCAATAAGTTTGAGTTTGATTTAGAAGGTTGTTATGATGTCTTTTTGTTACCTGTATACTGGCTTTGTATTCAGCAGCAGCTGTAAAAATAATCCTCTCTTCCTGGATGAAGTTCAGAATGGAATAAAAACAATCCTTGTAATACTTCAGTCATATAATAAATGGCATTTGGGAGTAAATAGAGGAGGCGACTGCAAGCTTTAATGGAAAAAGGATTTTTAAAAGGATTGTCTCAAACATAGTACAATAACTCTTGAGGTAAGGAAGGGGGTTAAAGATGCAAAAGTGAAAGAGTGTGCTCTTACCTGTTGCCAAGTGTTTTTTCATGTATGCATTACAGCTCTTTTTTTTAATGGTCAGTATTGCCCTTATTGTGTTCTGTTTACATGTCTGACTTCTTGTTTGGATTTTACTTGGTGATTTGGTATTAATTTTTAATGTGAAAGCACTTAGCATTAGGAGTTTGACATTTTGTCTGACCTTAATCACCAAGAGGATCATGAGAGGTTTATTCAGTGGGAAGAAAATTGTTACAGCTCTGACAGAAATGATGGGAAATAAGTAAACAGCCTTTTAAATCTTCACCAGAAATCAATAGAGTTTAAAGATGATGGACGTTGGTGTTTTTTGCTGCTTAAGGACTTCAACCTTTTACGGGAAAATATCTTCTCAGAGTGTCAGCGTTTTTTTGCCCAGCACCATGAATCACTGCTGCAAATAGAACACTCTGCATAGAGCACTTCATCATTGTTACACAGATGATGTTGTAGATCTGTCTCTCTCTGATACTGCAGATGTTTATATTTTTACACATGGAGGTATGGTGCTACTTCATAACATTGCTAATTAATGGATGGTCAGCAAAGTAATTATGTGTTTTTGATAGTATTTAAACTGATGAACTCCTGGTTTTATTCTGTAATTGTAAAGTCTGCTATTTAGAACTTTTCCAGCTTTATCTCCTTCCCCGTGTCTGTAGAAATACCTTCATTTAAGTGAGAGTTCTTAACTTTTAGTAACTGGGAGTAAGAGCTCCCCTGAAGTCTTTGTGTCAGCAGGCCTTCAGAGACAGGCAGATTTTGAGCAGTAGCATAGCAAATTGTGTACTTTGGCTTTTCATGAATGATTTATTAGATGTTAGGCTGGTACAATAGTTAGCAATATATCCAGAAACAGCACTATTCAGACCCAAGTATTTGTACATTTGCATCATCATAAATCATTTGTTGTGCTATTTGGGGTTTTATTATACAGTATTGGATTCCATTTTAAAACAGCTAAGTATACAGTAAATTATATTCAAATATAGTAAAGTTGCTGTTAAATAGTAATTGAGAACTTGACTTTCAAGCTTTCAGTTAATTTGTTTGCATCCTTATGCAACCATTTACTCTGAATAAAGTGAAGGGGATTTAATTTTGATTTGTAGACAACCTTTCCTATTGAAAATAACTGTAGTGACTGTAGTTTTATGCTAATATCTAAGCATGCCACATATACTCTTAGCAAAATTGTCCCTTAAGACCTCGTGATATGAAGTGATCTTTGATTTAAGGCTGCAGTACTTTGGCTACAACTGTGTTCAATGATTATTAAACTGGAGTTATTACATAGCAGCTGATGGAATTTTTTCTGTAGTTTATCTCAATTGATTACCCGTATTGAGTACAGAGTGGCAAAAAACATTTAAAACCGTTCCTCGTGTTCCTGGCGCAGCAGCCAGGCCCTGCACTGCGCTGGGCTTGGAGCTCCCCCAGGACTGCGGGAGTGGAGCCGGGGTGGGGCCGGAGGGGAGCGGGAGTGGAGCCGGGATGGAGCCGGGAGGGAGCGGGAGTGGATCCGGGATGGGGCCGGGGTGGGGCCGGGATGAAGCGGGGATGGAGCGAGGGTGGAGCCGGGATGGACGCAGAGAATGGGGCAGGGACCTCGAGCGTGGGAACACCAAGACTGGGAACACCGGGGCGGAGGCTAGAGCCCTCCTGGAATCTCCGGGGTTATTCACCTGCAGGAAGGGGAGTATGTACATCCAGGCAGCTAATGCATTCCAGGGTGCCCAGCTTTGAGAACAGCGCCTGGAAGAGAATGGAAATCTTCCAAATAGCACAGCTCTGTAGACATTTTCCTACCTTTCATCTACTGTGTGGATTATGAGGGCAGTAGGTAATCTTGCTTTCACATAACATAAAACTAAACTAGCAGAAATGGCAGAGATTTCAGGACTGGAACCTTATTTTTGGATGACTTTGATGTTCTTACGTACAAGTACTCTTTTTTAATAAGTTATAAGATACAGTAAAGAAGCATAGGAAAGGGAAAGAAGCACATAATGCCTTCTCTTTAGTTCTTGTTGTTTAGTTGATCTGGGCCTAGATTTGCCTCTGTTAAGCAGATAATTTTTCTTACTTTGTAGTCGATTTTTCTATATTCAGAGATTTCTTCGCTTTGATGGCAGGCTGAAGTTTTGCCTTTACTTCTCTTTCATTGTTTTAAGAGGACAGTCACAGACACCTGATGCTGGGTTAGAGACATTTCTTTCAGAAGAAAAGAAGTTTGGACTTCTTTGGAGGATTTCCTTGGATAGGAAGAACTTTTCTTCATTTTTCAAACTTTAAGCATCATATACTTTTTAGCATTTTAATATTTGCCACATAGTAATGCTGAGTATGGATTTTCTTTAACAGCCTTTTTTGATGATTTCATGTAGCTTTACTAAAGATGAATAAGCTTTCTATGGATTGATTAACCAGTGAATGCCACAATAGCAAGCTGTAAACTTGATTTTTCTTCAATTTATTTGTTGCTTTCCTTTTTAAACCCATTTATGAAGCTTATGCTATGTTAAAAAATGCCACCTCCTTTGTCCCATTGCAAATGTGAAGTAACAACTGTGTGTATGTTAACCCCCTCTGCTTTACCTTGGTTACATCTCCTAGAGAGTCCTTTAAAGCAGGAGGGATGTGCAGCAGGGCTGTAGACATCTAATGGAGCCTTTCCTTGACTGCCTGGAGAGCCTTGGGAATGCGGGCTGGGATGGGACAGGATCGATCATCGTAAGTGTGTGTGGGAGGGAGGGGACAGCTCAAAATGCTGGGCAGGCAAAAGAGCTTTTTACATTAAGGATGCTGCTGGCACAGGAACAAATGGATATGGCTATCAAACACCTTTGGTTAGAAATTCAAAACATCCAGGCTCATCCAGAAGAGCCTCCCAGCAGGGGAATTATGGAGGGAAAATTATTAACAGATTTTGAAATGAAATTTGAGTGGTTTATAAAAGGATTAAGGGACATGGTTGCCTGTATTGGTATGAACTGTATTTGTCATCCACAAGATCCCTTCTAGATATTTTAGGTTTCTTTAGAGACTTTAACTGTTCTTTAACATGATTGAATAGTGTAGAAGTTAATTTTGCATTTCCCCTTTAAAATCTTGTATTAATACTTGTGACTCTATGAATATAGAGTATAACTAATGAGATTTCTGCCTCGTTTTTCTATCTGAAAATAACCTCTAGATGACATATTGTCCATCTGGAGAGCAAAGGAAGGTAGGACTTATGCAGAAGGCAGAGGTGTCCCTGTCGATGGCACACTCTTGCTGAGGTAGCTGGGGAGAGTAGCTGGTGGCTGCTGCTGCTCCTTCCGCTGCCTGGTTTTGCTGCCTGAGCCCTCAGTGACTGCCGTTTGCACCAGGAGTGCAGTGCAGTACTCAAGAGGATTTTACTGATCTGTGCTTTGTACTATAAGTGAAGCTGAGTTCAATTAGGCTTTGATGCTCTGCAGTGCACCCTGGGTGCTGAGGCTCTCTATGATGTCCCCATGCTGGCCCTCTGTGACATTGCTGTGCTGGCTATAACATTGCTGTGCTGACTCTCTGTGACATTCCTATGCTGGCTCTCTGTGATACTGCTGTGCTAACTCTCTGTGACATCCCCATGCTGGCTCTCTGTGACATCCCCATGCTGCCTCAGCTGCAGCTTAATGGAGATAGCGCTGGACAAAGCTCTCTGTGCTCGCAGCACTGCCCTGCTTGCCCTTTTCTGGGATACTGAAAGTGCATGTCAGGCTGGGAGGATGAAGTTGGTACAATTGCTGCAGTGCTGATTGGGAAGCTTGGTCTGGTGGTTTCTCTGTATGGGAGTTCAGCTGGCTGGGATGGATGGTGGGCCAACCTTCCACAAAGGCATCAATCGAAGCCCTGGGAAGTGGGATGTTAAGAAAGGAAACATCTTGTTAAGTTAGGGTGAGAAGAACGGAACCAAACAGAATCATGGGAGTTGTTATATAGATTAGGCTGTTCCATATTAGGAAATGTTTCTAGTTCTCACAGTTGATTGGGCATTAGTGTTTTCCATATTTGGTCACGTTCTGAGTTCTTGTTTGTGATTGGACCCTGTAGCCTCAACCCTACCTTATATACTGCTGTTCACCCCATTGTTTGGGTCTTTGGAGGATGCCCTATAGTGAGCTTGCATTCTATACGTTTGTTGTTTTGCCAGTTTGTTATTAAAGTTATTTTTTCAGGTTACTCCATCATACCCACTCCATTATTTCTTTTGCCACACCACTCCCGGCTGGTTCAGTCCTGAGGTCGCAGGACCCCGCTGTGACACCCCTGCTCTGTCATTTTAGATTTTTGGTAAATTATAACCACTCTTCTGCACTAGCACTGCGAGCTGTGTGTAAGAGTGTGTAAGAAGGTCTTACTTTTGCTGACCTTCAGGATGAAATCACTGAACTGCTCATTTATGAGATAACGCTTGTTTGATCTTCCCTTGCCTTGTAAGTGGTTTGTTGCAGTAATTTTCAGATGTTTTTAAAATTCCCATCTCTTGTGCTTGTGCATCATTAATGAGACTCCTTTGCTGCATGTTTCAATTCAGTGTTGCAGAAGAGAGGACTGAAAATGAAACCATGTGTTGATCCTTCCTTAATGGTAATTTTGTGGGATATTAATCGGTAACTTGTTTTGGATTGACACACAATTATTGATCTCTGGATTTAATAGAATAGAAAACATGAAGCAAAAGGTAGCAGAAAGAAAACAGAGCAATCTGCTCTCTGAGCGAGCAGATCTGTAGCTCTGACACTGCCACCTGGAGTGACAGGGTGGGTGTCATGGATGGGGGTCAGTGCCACCTGGAGTGACAGGGTGGGTGTCACGGGTGGGTGTCAGTGCCGTGTGTGGTGCTGGAGGTCCCTCCTGTGTCAGGGAGCTTCTGGGATCAAGCTGTACATCTCCATCAGCTAGGCAGGCACAGCAGCCCCATGTTCCCATGAGCTGTGGTCGGGCCATAATTAACCTTGTGAACCTGGATTTGTAACTGAATGTAAAATCAGCTCAGGTTATCAATTACAGTCACACTTCATTGTTGGCTGCCAAGGAGAGCTTCTTAGGAAGAAAAAGACATTATGATTTGCTCATTTCTTCAGAAAGTAGCAAGAGGTGTTACCATTAAATCATAAATCTAAATAACAGCTACTCCATAGATTTAATATCACCTTATTTTGGTGCATTACTCACAGGTCATGGACCAGTACCATGTCTGTCATTAGCAAGGCTCGCAAGTAATTTTGTTATAAAACTGAATTAGGAAATTTTGTATAAAAAGAAATTACTACTCTTTAAAATGAGGGAATTTTATCAGTGTTTTGAGTTTTTAGTGTAATCATTTTAATCTGTGTTGCAAATGCTTAACCCTTCAGTCTGTGCAAAACTAGTTTTACATAAGCCAGGGACTTCAATGTCCATGTATTTATTATAAATTTTAAGCATAATAATGAATTAAAAGCAGTATTTGAGATTATGGTCTACTGAGTCTATCAACTGTTCTCAACTAAACTGAATTTATATCTTTTTAATACTAATCAATGATACTTTATAGCTACTCACTGTGTATGCAAAGCAAATGCTAATCTAGTTATAGTTTTTTTATTGTTACACGGTACTGTATGAGTATGCAGAGTATTTTTAAACAAACTTGTTACATTTGTTTTTCCTGTAATGTACTTGATCCGTCATAAAAATGAATGAGGTTATCAGTCAAAGACTGACTGCTTTTTCTTAGTTTGATTGCTACTGTCACCAGAATTTTACAAATCTGTAAAGGGAAGGATTTCCCTTTAAGAATAGTTTTTCATTATTATTCTACAATTACAGACAGTAATTTATCTGTCCACCCCTGTAATATCTAATGATGGAGGAAAAATATCCTATTGCGTGTCCATAATATATAGAAGATCTTTAGTATACACTTCAATAATTCTTATTTGTTCTTTTCGCTTGTTAGTATTGAAAATTTGATTTTCAAGCCTACTTAAACGAATAAACTCTAGAATTGCTAGAATATGTCATCTTTGAAAGGCAATAAATGTTATTTTTTTGAGAAGACTTGTAACATACTTTTGGTCTTTCACATATTACTGTCTTTACCTGCTAACAGTACCCACA
This sequence comes from Tichodroma muraria, assembly GCA_013390105.1. NCBI lineage: Eukaryota > Metazoa > Chordata > Aves > Passeriformes > Sittidae > Tichodroma > Tichodroma muraria. The sequence goes on from WAAG01024961.1 coordinate 63,308, forward strand.
GTCCATGCATGAGCAATCTTTTCTCAAACTTCCCTTAATCCTTTTCCCTACTTCATTTTCTGTAAGTATGGATTTGTTAACTGCTTGCAAGATATTTTACTCAGATTTTTAATTAAGGCTGTCCATCAGCAACCAAGGAAAGGACATTTAGGAGACTATTTGTCCTCACAAGGAAGGACCCTGATGGAATTGTTTTTTTTTTTACCAGCCCACAGTTTAAACAGTCTTATTTTTTAAAAAAAAAATATCATGAACCTCATGTAAGAGTAGTCCATGAATTGCACGTTTAATTCATAGTACATGAATTCAAAATATTACAATTCTTTCTGTATCCTTATTTGTTAGATTTGGGAAAACAAATTGTATTTAATTCTCTTAAAAGATTTTGCTGATTCCTACGAAGAACATAGGAAAAAACACCTGAAGTATAAAATTCAAGTAACATAAATTTTTGCCTCCAAAAAGGAACCAAATCAGAAAATTTTTTAACTGTGCTTTTAATCAGGGTTTAATGTTGTCTGTTTCCAACCTCAGCTATGGGCAGGGGTTCCCTGCCCACTCTTGAGTGGTTTCTCCCGACTGTGGCACTGACTGTGTTGTTCAGAAGGGCAGCACAGTTTGCACAAGGTGTGACAGCTTTTTGTGTGCAAGGAAAGGGATGTGCTGAGGTCTGAGGAAATCAGTATTTGTTGGTTTGGAATTTACATGTGTCCGGTTGGAATTCTGGAGGGCTGTATGCAAGCACTGACAGAGGATTGCCATCCCCAATTAAAAGGGCAACAAAAGGCACCAAAATTAAATTCTGAAACTTTGAAGCCAATTCAATAATATTATATTACCTGTTGAATTTCTTTCTCTGTCATTCCTTTCTGCCTTCTTCTGCCCTTCTGAACAAATGACCTCATAATATATTTACTAAAGGATTCTGAAGAGATGCTTGAATAACAGTATAAGGTGAAGTGTTAGTTATCCCTCTCAAATGCATTTGCATGTACGTGATACCTGAATTATGCAAACAAAAGCCTTCCAGTTTCCTTTTTAGCTTGTGCAGACACAGCCAAATCTTGGATAACAGGATTCTTTAATGTGGGTTTGAGGTTTTTTTCCCCCTCGTATCTTAATTAGGAAAGGGAAAGTATAATAGTGTAAAATACAAACTAGGCTTCTGTATCCAGGCAGTATTTTCTGGATTGTGCTTCTGCAACAATATTTAAGATACATGAATGGAAAAGCACATTGGGCTAAGCCTTGGAAACAATGAGTATTATTAATGCCATGGAAATCAGCAGATTTCCTTAATGATAGGATCTCTTCTCTTGCATTTGGAATCTAAAAAGTTCTTTAATTTTCAGGTTTATCATTTCACACTCTTAAAGTTCATTTCTTCCCTCAATCTGAGGGTGATATATGGTTGCTCTGTTATAGATGAAGTAGTTTCATCTTTCAACCTCACTGCATTTTCTCTAGTATTTCTATCACTTAAGACCTTGATTCTCAAAATAAAGGTGAGAGAAGATGAATGTGTGTATGGAAGAACTCTCAGCTGGACCCAGCCCCAGGTATCTGAAACTTTGCAGTCTCTCAAAGTTTAATGAATGTTATCTGTGCTCAGCAGAGCAATCTGAAAGGTCAAATGAAAACCAAAGGTATTATTCCACTGAGCTTCATCACTGTGCTACTTACTGTAATAAGTACTATTACTTGTAATACTACTGGTATTACTTGTAATACTACTGCATTTTTAATACAACTTAATACTACTGCAAGCAGCAGTGTTTTGTAAGCAAACAAGAGTTCTTTGCTCTCCTCAGGTGGTTGGCACACATGGGGATGGACACAGGCAGATCTGACCCGCCTGCCTGGCTGGGCTACTCTTGCATGGCTCTTTTGAGTCTGTGTGTTCCTTCAAAGAATCCAAGACACAAACATGTTCAGATAAACTGAGTGTAATGGTAGTCGGTGGCTGTTTGAGCAGCAGACAGTGCCCTGCGTTCACTTTGGCACAGGCAGAGGCAGGCGTGTGCCACGAGCCCTCTCAGCCTGTTCTCGGGGAGCAGGCCTGGAGCACGGGTGGGTGCTGGAGGCACGGTGGGTGCTGGCTGCTTTGGGGTGCAGCCTGCCTGTGGGAGGGCTCTCCCCCTGCTCTGGGGGTGCTGAAAGCAGCTCTCTGTCGGTGTTAGACGAGGTTTCCTCGCTGCCTGCTCTCATTGTGTCGAGCGCCGAGCCCAGGAAAGCTGGGATAATGAGCAGAGCGGTGGAGGGAGGTGATTGATGATCCCCGGTTCTGACAGCTCCAGTGCCGACATTCCCTGGGTATCCGATCGCCATTAGCGTGCTGACAGCTCAGCATTTAGGACATTATGGTAATTTATCCGCATACGCTGTCACCTGCACTGTCAGAGTTTCTTTTTAATGATGGTATAACTATTTTGTTTGTTTGTACTGCATTCTTTTCATTTGGCTAATGTCTCCTCATTAGATTGCACCTAGTAAATGAGAGTAATTAAGTGTTTCCTATAGCTCAGATGCAATGATTAAGTTGCAGAGTTGGTGCTGATTATGTTTTGTCATTTATCTCTATTAATCTGAGAATAATCCAGATGATAAACACATGTAATTTTTTAGCTAATGTTCAATAAATAAAATTTGTAGCTTCTCAATGGAGCCAAACAATAAGTATGTATTTATATATGAATAGTAAGTTATTGTACTTGTATTTCTGTTAAATAAACATAAAATTATTCGTGCAACTAAGAAAAAAAAGTGGAAAATCTACTGAATGTAGAGATTCTCACTTTTTAAAAATGCATTTGTGTATGGAAAACTACTACTCATAATTCACAGTTGAGTGACTATCTTTATTCTGCTTTCTTATGTATCTACAGAGATTCCTGTGGTGATATTTCTGAGGATTTTTTTCCTGCAGTTATTATCTGTATTTGTTACTATTAATTCTAGAATACAAACTGCATATTTAGTACTGAAATACAATTTTCATATAAACACTTCCAAGTTACTCAGTTTAGAAACAAACAAAAAAATACACTAAAGCATCAAATTAAGCACCTCACAGCAATTTGTAAATCTTTATCTAACTTTCCTGCTGTAGAAAGACATTGAAAAATAGCTTCTGGTATTTCTTCAACACAAATTTGAAAATTTTGATACAAATAGTAACCGCAACTTTAGGAGCACCCTGAGTTTTTTGACGATGTTCCTTTGTTTTCCTGGCTCTATGACCTTCCTGGCACATCACACTGTGAAGTTCAATTTCTGAATACATTTACTATCTCTAAATATATAATTTACTATTTCTAAATATATACCTTGAGAAAATCAGACATTGTAGCCCCATAATTGTGTGGGGTTTATACATGAAGATCCTGATTGGCTTCAAAAATAGCAGTTTTTGTGTGTCCCCAGTTAATAAACTGATTTAACATGGCAGTTGGAAGAGCTGTTGAGGGCAGACCCTGAGCTAGTTTGGGGGTTCTGTTCAATGTGTATAAATAAAAGCTGGACTGTGTTTCAGGTGTGCCTCCTGCCTGCTGTTGCTGCCCAGTGTGGGAATGCTGTCTCGGTGGTGTCTGTGTGTCCCTGTCTGTGTGGTGCTGTGCTGAGTGTCCCTGGGTGTCCTGCGGCTGCTCCGGTCACTGCAGGCTGGATTATAGCAAGATTCCAAACACACCTTGCTTTGGAACAGTTCCTCTGCTTTGGACCACTGTTTCTTCCTGGATGTGTTTCCTTGAATAGCTCCTTGACCCTCTCTGGGGAATATCTCCCTGGAAGGTGCTGTGCAGAGTTTCATTGTGGTTCCTTGAGCTCGGAGCACCCCAAAAGCCCCGGGCTGGCTGGGTCCCCTCGGGGTGCTCAGCCCATAGCCGCCCCCCCCAGTCCTGGCACTTCTGCTGCTGAGGAGATCTGGCAGCTCTGCTGCTGAGGAGATGAAGCCTGGAGCTGGGCTTGGTCTAGAGGGACTCTCTGCCATGCTGTGAAAAATGGTCAATAAAATCAATGAGATTTGTCATTTGTCCCTATTTCAGGTGCTCCCACCCTTGCCAATTGAAGAGGCAGATGATGGGTTTGAGCTAAGGGGAGCAGTGGGCCCAGGGGGAGTTGGACACAGAAAGCTGCAGTGAGATTGAGCATGGTGTGGCAAAGACAGCTGAAATGCACTGGGCAGGAGAACTCGGGCTGATGGGCATAGTCCAGCCACAGCCAACAAATTTAAGGGATTTTCAGTTTGTACACATTTGTTAGGCTGGCTGAGATTTTTCCAATATGTCTTCTAAACGAGTACAATTATTTAGGGTTCCATTTTCATTTTTTAATACATAAAATCACATTATTGATACAATTCGGTAGACTTCTAGCTTGAAATATGTGTTAATCAGGTCAAATTGTTGCTCATTAGAATTTCTTTGCTTCCTGACAATGTCAGTTTTTGGGCATCAGCATTCTTTCTGGAAAAGCAAATACTCTGCTCTCTTGATGTGGGTCAGTCCTGGAGTAGCTGCTTAATATCCCATGTCTGGAATTCAGTTGTCTTTTCTCTTGGGTGGGTCAGGAAGGCAGTTGAAGCAGGCAGTGATGGCTGCTGGGCTTTCATTTCTTTGTGACTGGTAAATGAAACACATGCAGCCTCACCAAACTACATGACTAATGACAACCTCCAGTGGCTCCTGCAATCAAAGATTAATTTGCTTTATCAAGTTTAAAGAATAGTAGGTGATAAATCATGTCAAAAAGAAATAATCAGTGGCAGGCTGATGTTCTTTTGCACAGTGGAGGACAGGTGCAATAGAGGATTCATCTGCCATAGACTGTTAATTTTGTTCTTATGCTGATGTGTTAATTTTTATTTAGTTGATTTTTAAGTCAAATGGGATGCATTGTCAGCTAATATTTTTACCTAAAATATATAGTATTGCTTTTTAGCTCTAAAATTAAACATATTTAGAGTCTATTACTTGCCATCAAAATATTTGCCATTTAATTTCTTTAATAATTGATGGATATATTTCTCTCCCATTGGGTTTGCTGTCTTGGAGCACAGCTTAATGTGGACAGGAATAAAAATATGCTGTATGTATTGGGTGCATACATAATATATTTCTTTTCCCTGCAGTTCATTCTTGTTTAGCCAGATCTGCTGTGCTGTTCTCTCTGCAGGAGACTGATTTTAGTCCTAGAGTTGCCCTGGTGCTGCAGTTGCTTGGGGTGCTGGCCCCTGGGCAGCTGAGGTTTGACCCGTGCAGGGCTTGCTGCCACCTCCTCCCACCCGCTAGTGGCACAGCATGGAGGGATCAGCGTGGAGCAGGAGGGAATCAGTTCTCCTGCTTCTCACTTAATGAAGCCGTTCAGAGACTGCAGCTCTGTCACTTCTGCAATTACTGAATACAATCATCCCAATAAAATCTACAGTTAAAAAAGTACCATTGTGGTATGACATGGCATAGCATGGCACTGACTGACCTGCATTTATTGTGAATCCAGGTATACACAGAGCATGGGCTTGCAGATGTTTATTTTTCAAGGAAAATCCTGTGCTAACTTAGCTCTCCAGCTGCGCAGTCGATTGTTGCTGATTGGGCCGTGTTTTAATTGCAATAAAGACTGAAAATTTTCAGTCTTTATTGCAATTAAAACACGGCCCAACAACATAACGGGCAACAATGTTTTCTGCATATAAGTATTTTGGTAAAGCAATAATGCAGGTTCCGTGAACTTCGGTCCTGCCTAGCAATGTGTGTCATTTCGTACCAGTATGTGAGCCCTCTAGTGGCATTCCTAGCGCTGGAAGTGTGGCTGGAAAGGTGCGGGATGCCCTCGGAGAGCTGGGCATCCACACAGGGCGGCTCATTCTTAACACGGTGATAGCTCTGTGAATAGATTTGGGGAATGAGGTGAGAAGAGTCTGTGTTTGCCTACTTTGCGCCAAGAAAAGAAAAATATCCCCCTCTCAATTTAAATCTAAAATTCTGTAGCTAAATTAAGAGATTTCATACATTTCCTTCAGCAGTCTTTAGGTATACAACTCATCATAGCAGCGCTTTCATCCTGGAGAAATATCTGTAGCTGTCTTCAAGTTGATAACAGATGAGTGAAGATAGGTATAAATAATAGTATGAAAAGTCTTCTTGTTTGAACATATTTTGCCAAAAGCACTGAATATGAAGTTGGGTGAGAGAAAAGAGAAACATTCTCTGAGGATGACTGACATACTTTATGATGATTTAGTGGAACACCTCGCAGCCAGCTGTCACTTTTGTTCACAGGTATTCTAAAGCTGTCACACCCTTGTTTCTCTCACACAACAAAGTCACGAGCTAATTCACTGCTAATTGTTGAATGCTCCCTTTTATGGTATCCAGGGATGCCCCAGGAGCCACGTGGCTTCCTTGGCTTCTTATGTGTTCAAAAAATGATAGAGTTGCAACCTTAATGTTTAAAGCAGGATGACCTAGGTTCATCTGTGGAGTACTTGAACTTAGCAAGGCCTGGGGCTTTCTCCGCTTAGGAAAAAGGTGTATTTTAGTTAAGAGAAAAATGAAAGTAAACGTTTTCTCCAGAGCATCTGGTTCAGGTTTGTGTTACATTTTGTAAGTGTGTGGTGTAGCAGGGCGTGATTTTCATACCTAATTGGATTAGTAGAAGGCCAAACAACTCTGTGCATCTGCACAGGAAAGAGCAGTGATAAGCTGTCTCAGCCAGGCAGTGTGTAGGTTGGGGCAGTGGAGACCATTATCTTGTCTATAGCCATTTTCCATATCCTGAAATCAAATTTGCAGAACAAACAGCAGTTGGGCTATGCTTCGTATTTCTTTAGATACATGCCTCCTCACAAAATTATTTTTATTAGATCATGCAGAGTTCTTTCTGACATTTGCTTTTGTGTGCTTATAGAGTAATCAAAAATGTTAGTAATGTCCTCATATGGATCTGTTTCACATAAAGGAATATATTTTGGAAGTACACTTTTCAGACTTCAATGCACTTTTGTTAAACATCACAGGAAGGCAAATGGTTTTCTGTCTTCTTCCACTTGCCCTTCTGAAACAAGGAGGGGAAAAATACAAGTGTTTCAGTGTTGTGTTTCACACAGGTTTCATCTGTATGATCTTTGTTGGAAGAGTTGGTAGTTGGCATCAATTTGGATGAAAAGAGCTGCAGTTAGAAAGGCCATGAGGAAGGTTCCAGATTATTTCTCCAGAGCATTCTCACTACTGACGAGTTGTTTCTTGAGGCATGTAGCTCTATTGAGAAAGACATCTTCTGGGAAAAAAAGTTTTATTTCTGAAGCAGGGTTTTATATCAATTTAAGTATTAAATGATTTGTATAGATATCATCTACACAGTAAAGTGGCTGATCACAAGATATGTAAAAACTTTAGTATGTAAGTCAATATAAAATCATATTATTTTATATTTTATAAGAATGTGCACAGAACCTCATGATTTGAGTAACCTTAATAGAATAGACTATCTTTGAATGAGCTCTTAACAGCACAAGTCCATTCTAGTTTATGCATTTTGTTAAATAACCAATTTCTGCTGAATAACAGTAACATTTAGATTGTTATTTAGATATTAACGTAATCATCCCAATATGCATGCTAAACTATATGAACTAAAAATTTAGTTTTGCAATATCTCATAAGGTAAGGGTGAGTCAGTAGCACCTTTCCAGCTCACTGGGTTTCTGAGGTGCTTCAGATTCTCCAGCTGAGAGCAGCTGTGTCTGATGGCATCTGTCATCTTTGCATAGAGAAGATCATGTTTGCTAAAGGTGTCAGCAAAATGAACCATGTGCATGATTAAAGACTGTTACTGTCAGTCAGACTGTGAAAAGAGGCAGAACAGGAGGCCTGGGTGCATCTGCAGATGCTGTGGTCTCGCTGCCACGTGGGTCCTGTGGGTCCCAGGGGTGTGGAGGGCACTGGGCTGCTGTGGGTGCTGCTGGCTGAGTACCTGCAGCTCCTGTTTGGCTGCTCAGCATCAGCCACCCTGTCCTTCACTATTCACTGCTGTGTGCCTCACTCAGCTGTGGGGTGAGAGGGCCTTTATTTACCTTGCCTTGCATTTTTCTCTTTTAGCCTGGTGACAGTCTGTGTTTCTCCTGCCGGAGCCAAGGCAGGCTGTTTTTCTATACACAGCTACAAGGTGTCACCCCTTTGTTTCCAACTTTAACCTCAAAGGCTGTAGTCTGAAGCTCCCCGTGTGTTACTGAGAATAATCACTGATCAAGTTCCTTGACCAATTTTGATTGATTGGTTTCATTAGTTTTTATTACTTTTATAAGCTTTTCAATAAATACTCATGTAACTATAATTCTGCTCCCTGCTGGTGATCCAGAGTTGGATCTATTGCTGTGTTGTCTGTGCAGCATATTTGTGTTTGGAATTTCTTGACTAATAGTATGCTCTGTCAAATTTTGGCTGTATTTTTAGTTGCCTAATTTCAGCAAAAGTTAAAGATTGTCAACTTTCTCTTTAAATTATGCCTCTCAAATATTTTGTGTTCTAACAGGTCAGACCAGATAATTCCTTTTTCCTGAGCTCATGTTTGATTTCAGTGTCCTGTGTTTTAGCTTGAATTCTTGGATGAAATTCAGAGTTGATGAATTTTCGGTGTCTGAGTATCACTGTGTTTTTATATTTAAAAGTATCTGTAACTCCTCTTGAACCAAACTGTAGTTTTTAAGAGTCTGTCCTATTAAAGTCTCTTTCCGCTTGCAACACTTTGAGGACTCCTGTTCCTCAAAGGACCCTCCTGGTACAGACACGCCAGGCTTCATTCACTCGTTATTCTCGACCATCTTAAAATTGCACCAATATTTCATCCTCACAAGTAGACAGACTAACCTGAAATAGGAAACCACAGGTTCTGCTTTGTTTGTTGTCCTGGCCACCTGGTTTGTTAAACCTTGGTTTTGTCTGCTTTAGGTAAGGAATTTCTTTATCTTAGTGTTTTAACCACTGATGCAAAATACAAGAAAACACATACTACCGAGGTAAATTTTGGTTTAAAGGAGTGGGAAGGTGTCTGAAAACTATTTCCCATCTCATTTTGCATCAAGCAGTGCTTAGCCAGAGTAAGAGATGTGCCCCACAGCATCTCAGTTCAGAATGATGGATAGCTGTGGGAGGAATTCCTGGTCCTGCCATACCCTACTGATATGTCAGGGGTGTCATCTTAACAGGAAAAAGCAATATCTTAATAGGTTTTACGAGTAGGGAGTTAAGATTTGTTTCCATGCTCAATTAAAGAATTGCCATTTTGGAGCTACAAGAGGGAAAGTTGTGTGAGCAAAGCAAAACCAAAACTTCAGGAACTGTAAAAATCATTGTGAGTGGAGGAAATAATGTTTCAACTACACATCAGAATTCTAGCTGCATGATGATATAGAGACAGTTAAAAGGAGTGTAATGCTTAGTTTAATGATTTATGAGAAAATCAAATTATAAGGAACAAATTTATGAAAATAGTTGAGCACATCAGCCTAAGAATAATGCAAATGGAAAGGCAAAGACAGTGCACCTTATTGCTCTGTGCCATCAGCAGTGAGAGCTGGGCTGGCCATGGAGCAAAACTATTTAAGAGCTATTCAACAAGCTTAATAGATAAGTCTAATTTAAAGCATTTCTTGGAGAGATGCATGATGAAATAAAACTGCAGGGTTTTTTTGCTTTAAATCTGTTTTAACGAAGAAATACTTTCACAAAGCTGTGATACTTTGTTTAATTAAAAATACAAATCGTGGTTTGCATGGTATGTGCTGGAAAATTATTGTTTTATATTACAGTAATATGTTGCAATTATTGTTATTGAAAACTTTATTTAATTTTTAGATTCAGGTGTAAATCAGTGTTATCATGCTGCAATTGAAAAATGGTGCTCACCTTTTTTTTCCTGAAGCTATCTTGGAGGGCATTAATTAAAAATGCAATTTATTTTAAAAATACTTTCACCTGAACTGCTGGTACAAATTTTATTTTTAGTTATGTAAATCCATAGGAAAACCTTAAAAAGTTACCTTTTGTTTAATCTTATATGAAGCCCCTCGTTCGTGCTTGTCTGTTTAATAAAGGGTCAGACTTTATTTATGTGGTTAAGTAGAACGTAAATGTAGACACTTCACATGATGTACCATGTAAATGTAAGCCTTTGTAGTTACAAGTTTTTGTAGCTGGAGAATTGTTTTAAAAGGCATGTAATTTATTAGCTATCAGTAGCTGCTTTATTGCCTTGCCGCGCTGCAGTAATAAATAAAAGAAAGTGAGCTGATTTTACAAATGGCACACAAGGTGCACATTTTGTGAAAAAAGTCTTTTTTTAAAGAATTGGCATTAAATCCTTTTTTGTGATGACAAAGAGGCTAAGAGTGCAAACTGTATTTTCTGTTTATCGAAAACAGAGTCTCTTTTTCTCGAGGGCATTTTTTCCTATGATCATCAAGGGATTTCAAAAGCAATAAAGTGTGGAATCATTGTTCGACTTGAACAGTATTAAAACTTAGGTTTTAATTTCAGTAAAGTAATAAGATTTGAACCTGTCTCACATTACAGCACTGTAAGGCATTTAGCAATTGTATTTTAAAGGAGGTTTTTAAAATGCAGCTCACTTGAAAGCTGACTGTCTGTTGAGTAATTAATAGTTTCTCTTCAGCACGGGCTGTTGTGAATTATACTAAGAAATCTTGGTTTTGTTAATAACAAATTAAGATAATTGTAAGGAAGTTAATTCCTAATTAGTTTAAAATTGCAATCTCTTCTGCCCCTTTCTGAGATGGATTTTCAAATGAAGGAAAAAAAAAAAAAAGACTAGGGGTTTCAGCTTGATTTTCACCCTAGAATTAAAAAGGAATTATCCATGTTTACCTGTACATGTCAAGAAACTGTATTTCTTGGTTAGCAACATACGTCAGCTTGCCTTTAAGCAGTGGTGAAGTATTTAATCTGTAACCATATTTTGTAGCATTAGTGCAATTTCTGTTTCAAAACTGCACTTTGAAGATAATTCTGCAGAGCTTCTCTCTACTGACATGGGGAACTCTGGGATAGTAGAATTCACTGTGCACGCTTGGGCACAGATATTCGCCAGGTTCAGGCTGAAAATATTCCTTCAGGTTGGTAGGTAAAATGTGGGCTGTTGAGGGCATACTCAAACCTGTGCCCTGCAGCTGGAAATGTGCAAGTGTGATTTTGGGGAGGGGAGTTCGGGCACAGGTGCCTGTTCCAGAAACTGTGGTGTTGGTGCGGGCGCCATGAGCTATGGCCTTCCGTGGTTGTTTTGAGCAGTAACTGCCTTCATCAGCCATCAGGTTTGTTCCTGTATTTTAGTAGATGGCCTAGACTGTAAATATTAGAGGAACTAAAATAAATCAACATATTATCCTAAGGATACAAAACGTAAGAGCTATTTGTGGCTAGGAGCCCTTGACAGATAGTTTGGCTGAGGCAGATGATTGCCCGCCTCTCAGATCTGGCTCCCATTGCTGTGCCTGCAGGCAGTGTGATGTTATAGTTGTATATTGATGTCAGGGTTACTACTGAGTGGCTAGCAATGACAGATGTCCATAATTAGAGGCAATGCTGCCAGTATTTCAGAGGAGCCGGCCTGTGTTGAACAATTATCTTATTTCTGGCTTGCCAAAGAGGGTTGTTCAAATTGCTGGTATTAGCTGTGGTGGCTGCAACACCTCTCCTTATGCCCTGGGATAAATGTGCAAAAGCACTGTCATGTACAACCCTGGTGCAAAACCTCTTCAGAAGACATGATCCTGCTAAATTTCATATGCTTAAGGCTTGATCTGGAGATGCAGAACACCTGCAGTGCTGTTACTCAGTACAGTGCAATAGTTTCGGATATAGAGATTTTAGAGCTATACTAAGTAGCTCTGATTTTTATTCCTTGTTTTTAAGTGCCAAAGTGATGTCGATTCTCCAGTGTTGGTTTTTATTGCATGTAAGTGTGCTGAGTGGGCCACTCATTTAGATACAATTCAGTATCTGAATAAAATTTAGCTGCACACTTGTAATAGTTATAGGGGCAAGTCAGAGTGTACTGCTATTCAAGTACCTGTAATTCTGGATCTTTTGGAGTGTTCTGACTGGCACAAATATACTCTTGTAATACTCTGCACAGTAGTGCTTCATTTCAATCACCAAGGATTTTAAACCAGCATTTTGGCTTATTGTTGAGCAAATCCTTGACTGCATAAATGGCTTGAATTTCTGCAGTGCACTGTATAGCTATGATGGAAAGTGCAGCCCAGAACTGTGCTTCAAAAGCTCAAAATCTTCTGGAAGATGTTCAAAAAGTAACAGCTGTTAATAGTATTTCTGTTTTCACTATAGTATCTGTTCTTTAAGCCCTGAGGGATAGCACAAGAGACAGTGGAATTAAAACTCTCTAACAGTGCTTAACAAAAATGAAAGTCTAAACAAGATTATTTAAGCTAAGCATCCTTTTAACTAATGGCTAACTGAAAGCCTAGCAGATAAACCCATTTCTTTTTTCTTCTTCTTTGTTTTTCACAGAGAATGCTTCTCAGGCTGCGTCAGTAATAAGAGCAATTAGTTCATAGTAGGTCTCCTATTTACGTTCAGCAGAATTGTACATCTTTCTTTCAAGATTTTAAAAAAATATGGATTAAGAAAAGGAGAAATAAATAAATAAGTAAATAAAAGCTGAGAGATAGTAATTGAAATAGAGACCAATTTCCATGTAAGAGAAGGTTTATTGCTGGCACCGTATGGGCATTTTATAGAGCAGGAAGCAGGGACTTAATCTCTCTGGCACCCCAGACTCCTCTGAATCCTCCAACTAACGGGGAAGGACTGGGGAACAGGGCCTGGAAAACAGCCTTTGTGGGAACTGTTAATAGCTCTTACTGTCTGAGTTTGTGATGGCAGAGTATTTCAACAGACTAGGAGGGAAATAACATCCATAACAATGAGCCACACGGCACATTTACCTTTTCCCCTAAAATGGAACACTTGGTTATAATAACAATCTCCTAATTTTTCAGTGTTATGTTGTAGTACGTCTCTTTCAGTTGAGGATAACTTTATGAAGTATTTTAAGCTAGGTTTAGAAGTAAAACAATAAATAGTCTATGTCATTTATGTAATTGGTGTGGGTGCTCTGGCTCTTACAAACACAGGTAGAAGTGGACGGGAGAGGAGCCGATGTACAAAGCAGCTGAAAGCCTACCTGAGTCTTCAGAGATCCTGTCTGAACTAACTGAGGCATTTCCTTATGGCCTGTTTGGAGAGTTTCTTCATTTAGAGAGTTTCATCTAAGATATTAGCTCATTCTCTTAGTTTAGGCTCTGAGCTAAGGGTATTTTGAGATGTTACCTTTTTAAGACAGCTGGTTGGGAGTGGAAGTGACCAAGGTTTTCCCCTGCTGAGGAGAGGAGGTAAAAGCCAGGACTTTTGAAGCCCTCAGTTTTATCAGGAGATAAAGATGAATGATCTGGCACCCTGATAGTCCAATCAGGGGATTCAGTTCCCATTTCCTGAAGCTGTCTGTGGGATGTGGAGGTGGATTTTCCCTGTGTTATGATGGAGCTTTTAAGTGCTGAAAACTCAAATACCTGAGTGTGATTTAAAAAGTAGGGGAAATTACAAAGTGTGTTGTGACACTCAATACCAAGAACACCACTTGCATTTAGTGTGGAGGTTTGGTGCGTGCTGGAGGAGTGTTGGTCAAGGAAGTGGGGGGTAGAACCCTGCGGCAGTCGCCCCTGCTTTGTTTGGATTCCCAAAGCCACCACAGGGACAGACAGGCTCCCCTCCATGTACTCCATGTGCTTTAGCTCTGCCAGGCTGGGGTAAATGTGGTGAAGGTCTGCTTTTGCCCTCACTGCTCATGACAAAATGCTTTAATGTTGCCGTGATAGTTCTCTGCAGCGAGGCCTGGAGAGCTTCAAGGAAGTTATAATATCTTCAGCATTTACGCTGTGCCTACGGGTAATAACTTTACTGTAATTTTCTAAAGATTCATTATCCAAAATCTTAATTCATTATAATAGCCCTTATGAAAACTGTAGAAACTAACATTTTCTTGTGTTTTCTTATTTGCACAGTGTGAGAGATTCATTGCTCTGTTTTAATTTGTTTCATGGGGTGTGTTTGAGTACATTCCATACAGTGCTGTTATTGAATTTCTGTGACTGTCATTACAGAGCCGTACAACCTTTAGGAACTCATATTCTGAGCTTCCCAGTTCTGTAATCCACTTCACATTTAAGAATTGATATAATTAGCTTCTTCAGAGTTATAATGATAGTGCCAAAAAGAGAAGACCTCCAAAGGCAAAGCAAAGTTAAACATATCTAAGGCCAAAGAATAGAGAAGACAAGGGAATAAAGTTTTGGTGTGATTACTGAATTATTTGTTTTCTTGGTCAGTATTTACATGCAAGTATTTTGCTTTATAAAACATTGCTTCCACAGTTTTATTTTCTTGTCCTTTTGGGACAGTTCAAGGAGTTGGGAAGTGCATGTTTATGCAGCTTCAACAACTGATAGCCCAGAGAAGCTGTGGCTGGATCCTTGGAAGTGTCAAGGCCAGGTTGGACAGGGCTTGGGGCAACCTGGGACAGTGGAAGGTGTCCCTGCCCATGGCAGGGGTGACACTGGATGGGCTTTAAAGTCTTTTCCAAACCTAATCTTTCTGTGGTTCTGTAAAATTTCCTGGATAATTAAAAAATTCCCTGGCACCAAAGCTTGTGAATCTGCTGTCTTCCTTCAGGGTCCTGATGCCACTGAGGTGGTTATAATGGTACAAACAGACAAAAGAAGGATCTCTGGATCCTTTGCTTTCACCCTTGGTTCGGTATGTTTGGAATTGTTACAGATCAGCACTGAAGGTGTTTTGCTGATCTGTTCTTTCTCTTCACTGCTATGGCCACTGCTGTCACCTCTGACCACAGCAGTGCTGCTGGAGATTGAGGGCAGTGGTGCCACCAGCTCCAGCTTGAATCGAAGACCCTGGGTGGGTTCCTGGAGCTGTGGAGCCCCTGGAACATCGCAACCTAATATTGCCACTTGTGTGGATGTTTCCCTCACAGTCACGGGTCAGTAAAGATGAGCTGGGGGTGGTGTTCTCCTGTTTGCTGACATGGTTGGCCATACAAGTTTTAGTCACACAGCACTGGATTGACACGGAATTCTCTTTTGAGGTTGTAAATCTTGAAGTTATAAGAAGACTCATTGTGTCACTGTTTTCCAGGAGTCTTGAACAAATGGTTTCCTACTGGAACTTAATTCCCTGCTCCTTACTGGCAGTGTCTGAGGGCAGTAGGAGTGTTGGCCTTGGGCTCCTATCTGGGAGCAGGACAGGGAGGGGTGAAGGGAGGAGTCCCGGGGTGTGTGGCTGTCACCCCCGAGGCTCCCTGTAGGACCTAAGTAGAAGATGAAATCATTTCTGCAGCTTTTTCCAACCCCTTTCAGCAGGGTTTTTCTCCGCCTTTTGAATATGTAGCACAGCCTTTGTTGTTGAAGTGTGTTTTATTATTATACATCCAAAATGCTTTATCATTAATTTTTCATAGTGCTTAGAAGTCCAGGGCATTGCATTTCTGTGATGGGAGGGGATTACTTTTCTATTTTTATATGCTAAGAGCATGTGTGGGTTTTGAAAATGATTTTGAAGAAGGTGTTTAAAATATCATATTTATTTTAGTTTACAATTTGCCGCACTATAGATGGGGTAGCTTTTATTGACAGTGCTATATTCATGCTGACTTGGAATGACCCTGTCACACGTGAAAACAAATCAGATTGTTGCTGTTAATGAGCTTTTCAATTTACTATTCAGTGGATCAGATAAGTGGATTTAAGAGGTAATGATCCTGCTTAGCACTCAGGCTTGTCTGTCAGATCCTAGTAGTGTGGGAAATCCCCAGGGACAAAAACGTTGACACAGTTCTTGATGGGATAATGGGAATCAAAGCTAATGGATGATAAAAGGAGTAGTAAGAGTTACAAGGATAATTGTGGATTAAAGCACTGCTCTTTGTCAACACTGACTGCTGTTTTAGTATTTTATTTGTTAAACTCTGATGTGGGGAGAGCCTAGTTTGACAGCAGAGCACAATGAGCCAGGCTGACTCCCGCAGTGGAAAGGGAGGCTCGGAAGACACATGGGTGGCTGCTGACACCTCTGCATTCCTTGCTGCCACTTTTTTTCTTGTCATATACCAAACACAAAAATTCCCAAACATTGCTAAAATTGCAGCTGCTGTAGCACTTCAACAGTTGAGGGAGTGGATTTTTTTTTTAATTGGAAGGTATTATTTTTATATTTCAATATATTATTTTTGCTATGTCTAACTATTATAAGCAATAACTTTACATTTAGTGTGAACCTAATATTTTGCAACATTTAAAGATTGTATTACATAGTACTATTTTTTTTCATATTTTGATTGTCCTTTCACTACTGATTTTGTCACCAAAAACTACATTCATACAATTATAAAAGGATAAATTAGCTTACAAATTAAGTTACCCTTGATTTTGGTACAATTTCTAGTTAGAGTTGAAGTTTACATACCCATGCCTTTATTAAGCTGGAATTTAAAGTCCTTGGGATGTGAAAATACAATTGTTGTTGTTATTGTTCTTATTGTTATTATTAACTGCCTCAGAGGTGGAGCATTGGTGATTTGGTTTTTAAACTGAGTCCCAGGATTACATCACTGGCAGAGGGGAGGCTGGTGCGGGCAGGTGTGGGTGCAGTGGCACAGGTCCCAAATGGGGGCCAGGGATGGCGACGGGGATGGGGATGAGGATGGGGACGAGGATGGGGATGAGGATGGGGATGTGAGGGAACGGAGCTGGCAGTAGATGGCACCAGGCTTTCACCGCTGGGAGCGACGGCCGGGCTGTGCTGGGACTCTCCCTGCACACCTCACTGCTGCTTGCCGTGACCCGATCAGAGGGCACGACGCCATGCAGCCCGGGATGCCCGGGTCAGTGTCCCCAAGGGCTGAAATGGCTGCGGTGACAGCTCTGGGTGCTGGCCGTGCGTTTTACCCAGCAAAGCGCAGCTCCCGACTGCGGGGAAGGGCTGGCACAGGTTTAGACAGCAGCTTTGCACTACTGTCACCTTTCTGTCTCTGAAGTTGATTTAACCCCACAAAATGTTTTTTTTCTGAACTAAATGTTAGGATACTAAAACCACCATAAAACTTTATGAAGATTACACAGTAAGGAAAAATATAATTGCTGTGTCCTGTGCATTTACAGCTACGCATTACTCACAGCTGGGTCTGGCAGGCAGGGTGCTAGGTGCCAGACCAAAATGTGTGTTCTGGACTGGAAATAAAAGGACACATACACAACTGCAAGCTATTGGGCTGCCTAAGCCCTTGTTCTCCATTCAAGAAAACAAAACAGTGTCTGAAGAGTACAAAATTTACCAGATTTTATGACCAGCAGTCCAAGAACTTGTAAGCTCAAGGACAGCATTGAATCACATCCCTCTGAGAACAGACCAACATAAAGATGTTTTCTCCATCCCTTTGTAATTTTCTTAATAAACTAGGTTTTGAATAGGGACTGTAGTGTTCTGAGAACAAAAAAGTGTGGTTAATGTGAAAATTTAGTCTCCCTTGTGGGAAGAAATGTTTGTAAGGGCAAGTAAAAGCATCAGTCCTCACATCACAGGACACCATCAGAGGGTGGATAAGCCATCTCATATGAGTGCTTCAGCTTGTAAGGTTGTAGGCTAGATGGATAGGCACTTATGCCTTGCTTTCTTCCTGCAAAATCAAATTGGGCAAGGTTTTAAAATAACTGAGAATGCTGAACGTAGTTAATATCTGTAGTATGTTACTGTTGAAATGTTTATTTCCAGATGTATGCCTGAATGTCCGAAGTCTTGGGAATAACAGGTGACAACCATGTTCTGGAAGCATTTATGACAAAAATGTAAGTTTGTGCTTGGGTTTTATTGCATATGTTGTTTGTTTCATCTTTAACATGCTGTTGAGTTTGCTCTTTGCTGGAAAAATATTTTCTGTGAATTCGAACTATTTGAGGTAAAGAATAACCATTTTCTGAAGGACCCGTATCTTATTTTCTGAAGTTACTGCAAGCTTTTAAGTGAACTGTTGCAGCTCAGTATTTTCTCCACAGTGCCTGTGTCCCCTCTCAAAATAGCTTATGGGAGGTAGAGCTGAGATGTCCCAGCCTGTCGTTCAGTGGCAGACTGGCACAAACAGCCCCCATCCCTCCCTTCTCCTTTCTGCACCCTCGAGTGTGGAATTGCCTGTAAAGCTTCATGGCAATTCGAAGTGGGGAACTGACCAAAGTAAACTAATCTTCCTTTGTTTTTGGAAGGTTTTCTTGGATTTATTTTTGTTCAAGGTCTGGCAAAGTTTGCTATCTTAAAAGTACAGATTCACAGAGGAGGATTCTTAAGCCTCATACTGAAGGAGACAAGAGGCATTATCATCTGTCTTCACATCTCTGGCATTTGCACAATAACATGGTGTGTTATTTTGGCAGAGAAGTGCTGCAGCACTCTCTCTTAAGAATATTCCTAGACAATTATTCTGGAGAACATACTGTTTCTCTTGCCTCTGCTGCAGCAGCTTTCCCTGGCTGCCAGCAAAATTACAGGATTTCTGGTTTTATTACATATGGCCTTCATGATATTTACTAGTTTCTCCTGACAAAAAAGAGTTTAATCTAAAATCCGTTTTGCTCTTGAAGCAAAGCAAAACAATCCCTCTGAAAAATTGTGAATATACACTAAAAAATCTGGGAGTCCCCAGAAGACAACGAGGTCCATGTGTGCCTGGAGAAAGAGAAACAAGTGTCTCACCTCTTCATTCTGCAGTGAGGGAGATGCTGCATGTGGTCACTTGCTTCCTGTCCTCTGAATCTGACTTACAGGACCTTTGAACACCTCCAGTAGACTTTGCTGAACACAGCTCTCTGCTGGTGTCACCAGGCTGGCCGTGACCTGCTGGGACAAGACTTCTCTTTGCTGCCATGGCAGCCAACCTTGAGAAATAGTAGCAATTAAAACAAGGTCATTTTCTGATACAACTTAAATTTCTGTGCAATACAAGGCATAAATGCTTTACTTCCTTAAACCAGAAGCTGAGTGTTATATCTTGCCTTAGGATAACAACCGTACCCATCCAACCTTGATACTTATCTGAAGCAGTCTTTGAAGACAGGTAAATGGAGGGTGATGGATGGAAAAATACTGATGATGTTACTGTGGAGTTTCTGGAGGCAGCCAATGCCATGAAGTGTGATGGGTGGGTTTTGTTTGGTTATTACAAACTGCAGTGAACTTTGAACAGCTGAGGAAAAAGGAGGCAGAGGACTCTTCTTTGGATACCAGATGCATCAGTTTGCTTCTCTTGCTGCTCATTGGTACCACTGACAGGAGTTCTCTGTTATGATTGCCAGCTGAAGGAATAGCATCATTTAACAAATTGTATGAGCAGTCCTGTCGCTCTGGGACACAAACAGCACGACACAGACGACAGCTCGTTCCAAGACAAAAAAGACTTAATTTCTGACTCCATCTCCTTATATACAAAATCCATGAGCCAGTGGCATTGGAGGATGACAGTGCCACCTTTCCAATGCCACTGGTCAACCCAACAGTCCATCAGCTTTCTCCTCCTCCATAAAAGAATGTAAACAATAAGTTATTTACACAAAGTGTGTGAGAAAGTTCTGGAGAAAAATGCAAAGACAGAAGGCTTTTAGAAAACTTGTAAAAATCAGGGCGACACAGTCCTTACGTGTGTTTTGATTGGATAAGGTTCTGTTTGCACAACTACTGTAAATTAAGTTAAAAAAATATAGGTTTTTCATGTTAAAGAGTTTAGCGTTAATGGGTTTTAGTGTTATGTGAAAGATTTTAAAAGAAAACAAGGTATATAAAAAGCAAAAATTAGTGCTGCTTTTTACATTACGCACTGTAGTTTTATTTTCTCTTTCCTCATGTTTTACTGTGTTTTCATAAAGCTGTGAGTTGTTAATTGATTAGATTGAAGATCGTATTTAACAGAATGGATGCTACAGCCTGACATGGACACTTCACTGAGTGGCTGTAAGAAGTAGCTGTGAATCCTGGGTAAACACAGCTGTGTTTGTGGCAATTAAAATAAAGGGTCTTCTTCCCAGTGGTAGCATGCCAGGTGGAAATTCTGGGTGTGAAATCATAGCATATTGATCTATATAATCCAAACCCGACAGTGTGATGGGGCAGTCCAGTCTGGCAGCGTCCCTGGTGCTCTGTTACTGGGAATATTCTTAGCACATTTGTAGCAGCAGCAGGCAGGATCCCTGACTGTGAGCCCATTCACCTGTTCCTCCTGTGGATGTAGTGAGTGTTTTAACCATAGGTATTTTAGAAAGCCACTTGTCTACTCTTCTGTCTTACCCTACAGATCCAGTTTTTCTTTAAGCAGGTGCCCACTTGCCTTGGTCCTTCCCTGCAGAGGTAAGGAAATACTGAGACTGGAGTAGTTTTAGTTCCGTCTGCTCCTTGAGCCTGTCCTGGACATTTGGCTGCAAGTGTCTTGTGTTTATTTTGGCTGCAATCACCTTTCCTTTTCTTCCCTTACCCTTTGCGAGCCTCTTCTGGATTTTTTTCAATTATTATCAAAATCACATGGAAATGATTTATCATGAAGTGGATTTACAAAATATTTTCCCAAGTATGTAGTATTTTTGGTCATGATAAAATAAGTGAAACATGAAGTAGAGGTGCATGTCCAAACATTGCTGTTGGATGTCATTGTGGTGAATGCACATATGTGTCAATAGAGGGATTTTCCATGTTACAACTTTTCAGTCTGTATCTCTGAATATTTTTTTAAACACTCACTGAAATGGCTCCTTGAATCATAGCAAACAAAAACTCAATAGTTTTACTTGTGATAGAATGTGCAGTTTTTAACTATTCACCTTTGTCCAGTTCTAATGAAAAGTATATATCCCATTGCCATCAGAGCCACCAAGAGCTTTCAGGATAAATGATGATAATCTGTCAGAAATAATTAAAACCTGACTGTACAGAGCTTTCTTGCCAACAAATTGCTATCTGTGTTTTTACTGAGACTTCAGCACCACATAAGGAACAGATTTTCAAAGTCTTTTCAGGGGTTTTGGAGGGCCATTTTTCTTGCACTGTAGTGGGAATTGGATAGCACATCCTTAAGCAACTTCAAAAGTTTTGTTTAAAATGTAGGATTTTTTTCCCATATTTATAATTTCTATAATGCAACTACATTTGTAATATTTGTAACTTGTGACCAAGACTGTTTGTAAATTTACATTTACAATTCATGTAATTCTTAGATAAGCTTAAAAGATTTTCACTCTTTTCTTTTATTATTTAACAAGTAAACAAAACCCCAAAACAACCACCTCACCCAAATTTGGTGCTTTGTGGCAGTCATCACCTCTTCTGCCTGGTGCAGCTTATCTCTTGCAACAGCTTCCTTGACATATTCCCAGCTCCCCTGTGCATCGGAGGTCCAGCAACCCATGTGTGTGCAGGAATTCCTGTGTTCCTGGAATTTCTCTGCATTGTGATGGTGAACCTCCCATTACCTTTCAGAAAAGGGGTTCAGGGCCTCCTGGAAAGAAGATGACTCATCTGAAACTTCATGGTTGTTTCCTTTGACTCTGTTACATTTAGTTCATCTTTTAAATCACTAAATCACTTGAGTGACAAAGATACAGGGACCCTGGCCCTTGGATTAAGAGTCTTGCCATGATTTCTCTGAGATCTGTAAATTTTTCTGCTCTTCCATTCCTTGCTTTTCTTCCTTACATACTGGAAAACTGCTTTCTGTATTGTGAGATTACTCTCTAGATCTTTAGATGTTTTCTCAGGTGCTTATAAAGTTTTGCAAATGTTTCTTAAAATACTGTATTTAATGTGTGTTTCATCTTGCCTGATACTGGCAAGTCAGAAACAGAAATGGGAATTGCTGTGATTGCCTCTGTTCACTCACAAGTACTTTCCAGCTTTTATATTATTGCTCCATCTTTCAGCATCCAAATACAACCCTGAACCAAAAGAACAGATGTAGACAGAAGTACTCTGAATGTTGGATGAAGAGACTTCCTTACACAGTTTTAATTTTCTCTGCAAGCTGTCACTGTGGCTTCTTGTTTTTCTTTAAACGTCTTGTAACAGAAAGATAAAGATTTTGCTCCTTTGAAAAACAGCCTTTTTGTGATTTTGATACTGGCGTCAAATCTGGGTAGTTTAAATTCCTCTCTGTTGCTCTGTATGGTATATACTTGTTAAGGATTTAGTGCAACTATAAACATCTCCAGAACTCCCTATAGTAGAGATAAACTGTGAATTATGGACTTGTTAGAATGGGCTATTTCTTTAAGGCAATCTGAACTCATATAACTCTTCATAGAGATTTTATAAAGTAAATCAATGTCTGTCCATAAATTTAAATTGAGGAATTGCTTTGGTAATTGCATTGTTATATGCCCTTTCCTCAGCAAATAATACTAAACATTAGATGCTTTAAACTGTGTTATTGAGTTTATAATTTCCTGAAAAAAAAATAAATTATGTGTTGTATACATTCCCTAGCCTGTGAATATATAAAATCAATAATCCATGCTGATTTTAAGGCATTTAACGTCTCTTCTTCAGGTTCTTTCTTCCCAAAACTGAAATCCTACTGCATCACAATATAAATAGCTGGTGCTGATGATATCTCTTACATCACGGTCTGTCATCAATGGATGTGAGAGCTGAAAGTGAGAATCATTGTACACGTTCCACAGCCAGGTGAACTCAGCCAGACAAACTGACAAGCTGGGCAAACTGATTTTACTGATGCTTTGGGGCACAGCTGGCTCCCAGGGTGGTGGGCACAGCACCACCCTGCCAGAGTTCAGGGGCTGTTTGGACAAAGCTCTCAGTCACATGATGTGACTTTTGGGGATATTCTGTTCAGGGCTGAGAGTTGGACTCAATGAACCTTGTGGTCCCTTCTGACTCAGCTGATTCTGTCATTCTGTGGGTTTGATGTCATGCTCAGGAAGAGGTGACGGGGCTCCAAAGCCAAATCATGGGGCTTTTTGTTTGAACAGGCTGGTATCCAAACGCAGGGTGTCACAGAATGGACCAGGGTTTGCTCACTGGTGCCAAGAATAGGACAAGAGGTAATAGGCACATATGGATTCCCAGAAGTTCCACCTGGACAGGAAGCAAAACTTTGCTGGGTGGTGCCCAGACTTAACAGATTGCAGAGAGGCTGTGGAGTGTCCTTCCCTGGTGATACTGCAGAGCTGTGTGCACACACTGCTGTGCCCTGAGCTCTGGGACGGCCCTGCTGGAGCAAGGAAGTGGCACCAGGTGAGTCACTGTGTGCCCTCCCAGCCTGACTCACTCTGGGATTCTGTAACTTCACTTGAAAAATTACACTCCTACACTTCACTGGTGTCAGTTTACCCCTTTCATCCGAAGGCCAACACCACACCTTCACATCCTGTTGAGTGGAGCAGGTGAGCACAGGAGGCTCCAAGGCTCCATCCCAGGTCCCTGGGGGTCTGCGCTGACTTGCACAGCACTGCAGCTGTGCAGGGTCCTGCCTGCTGCAGGACCCTGCACAGCTGGGCCCACCCAGGTAGACCCCACCTCTCGCCCTTAAACCTGCAGAAAGCAGTGGAACTGCAGAGTTTCACAGAAAGGCTCTTAACACGTCTTGTCATTGCCTGATTCAGAGTTCCTCAATCTGTCACTGGTAAAACAGCCATGACTTTTCATGTGGATTTCATCTGGGTTCAGATATTTTTGTGAAATTCTTACCCAGTCATGGATGCTAACTTGCTCTCTGTTGGAACCTTTTGTAGCTTATTCTAATTAATATTCACTTACCATAAGTTGCAGAAGAATGTTTGTTCTTGGAATGTTCAGTGAGTCAAGCAACAAGATAGGAAAAAAAAAAACAACCCCTAGTAGCAGTATTTGATATGACACAATATTTAAAGGTATATGACAGATAATATACCACCAGGGCTCATGAAAACAACTTCTCAGTAATTTTCTAGAGGGGGTTGTTACATAAACAGAGGGGGAGGCACCTGGAATATGACAATTGGTATCATTTTGTTTCTCCATAGAACTCTAATTCTGTAAGAATAATTTTAATGTATTTCCTTGGGTTGAAAGATGAGTGCTGGTTTTCACATTCCATAAGTGAATTTTGCTTAATGAAAACCATACAAGGTGTACTTCTATATGCTGACTTGAAATACCATTAAGCAGCTAACTTGATATTTTAAATATGCATGTGTTTATTTTCTCATGACATCCCAGAAATCAGACTGGAAAGGACTTGAAACATTGCTAAGGAATTCAACAAAAACAGAACGAGAGACATTTATTTCATTAACAAGATTTATGAAGGAACTAATGAGCTCTCTCCTCCTTTCTACTGGATACTTATTGCTTCTGCAGGATTCAGAACACTTTGAGAATCCCCATGAAATGTAGCACAGGGACCCTGACTGCAAGTGCTTGCCTGGTTATTCCTGAGTTGTTGACAAATCACCTTGCATTGTTGATAAAGCCAGCAAGCATTCAGCATTTCCTATTGTCTTCTGGAGGCTTGAAAAGGAATGTATTCTCATGGGAGCTCCCCAAAAATAGGGTCAAGATACACTGTTGGTGCAAATAGTACTTTCCAAGGCTGAAAAGTTTGAATAGCTTTCAGATTATTCACATTATATTTGCAATGAATTAGTTTCTGCTTGTGAAATAGATGTAATAATATCAGGACCTAGAAAGGATGAAAAAGTAGATTTTTAATACCCTAAGTGATCTTGAAGATTTGCATTGTAATGCAGCTGTGGGGTTTCTCTTTGCACAAATTTGCTAACTGTTGCCAGAGTGGTTTCAGACCCCTCCGCGTGCTCAGGATGTCCAGCAGTGCTGTCCTCTTCTTTTAAATGAATAAATCTCTTTACCAGCAATGTAAAGTGTTGAAAGACCAGAAAAAAGAGAGATCAGCTGGAAAAACAAATACCCCAAATGTGTTCCATTAGAATGATTCCAAGAGGAACTCTGAGAATGGTGGCTCTGCAGCTTGCAGGGGTGGGGTTGTGCCAGGCAGCTTCAATGCTGCTTCACTTCACCCTGAGCTTGTATTAGTTAAGTTTAAAATTGTGTTCCCTGGCAAACCATAAAAGATTTCAAAAGTATTAGACACCTACTTTTGTGCTGGAATTTAATATGCAACTTTTTATTGGAAAATAATCGTTCTTGTCTGGCGAAATCCACCATGCAATATTTCTGTTAGTAGGCATAATGCAATAAAGACAGGGAGGGCTATTTATCACTACAAATTTTGAAGATTTCAGGATTCTTTTTATTATTTTAATATATTTCTTTGGTATTAAATCAGAAAAATGATAAATTACACCTGTCGAGGCTGTTTTTCCTTTTTCCCAGAAAATGATGTACAACCTAATTTCACTGGTCATTTTGGCTTTTAAAGATATGTATTTTTTTCCTATTAAAAACTCTACCAATAGGGTTTTTTAAATAATAATGCTGAAGTACTTTTTATTTCAAACATATGAAGTAGTTTATAACTACTTCCTGGCATTGCAAACTTTGGCCTTTTCACATTATATTTGGGGTTTTTTTAAATGCTTTAAATATATATTGCTTTGAAAGAAATAGTGTATTGTTAAGGTGCTAGATCCAGTGGATCAATTTTCAGTATTTGAAATAGATTAAATTGTGGCTGGCCTGAAAGGTTAAAACAATAATTTATTTCATTTCAGTACTTTCCTGTACACAATCAACTTTTACACAGTCTCAGAAATCGGTATTTTCTTTTTTTTATGTGTGTGTATTATAATCTTTCTCTAAAGGATAATGTAGAATTAAAAGCAAACCATAATTTCAGCAATTGGACTACATAACAGAAAAAACAGAAGAAAAACCATAAGAAGGTATCAATGAAGGCAACAAATGATTGGGTTGGTATCAGGGTTTCCATTACTTTCACAATTATTCCAGGTTTGCATATTTCAAAATATATTAGTCCAATTTGATTTCAAAGCTCAGTTATTTGAATTATAAATCATTATGTCCCTCCTAGCTGATCAGTTGTGAAATATCATTGAATTCATTTGCATAATGGAATATGTTAGTCATTCCTTTATGTTTGTGAAGCCAAGTGCTCTCTCATACATGTTTTGTTCTTTTTGATAATTAACTTTTCCAGTCTATGTTTTTGTAGCAAAATAGATGCAGTTTTATTATTATTTTGTATGGTAACTTGGGGTAAAATAATTTTAGTCTCTCAAACATTCTCACTTCCTGTCCTTGTTAGCCTCATGTTATTAGAGGCTCTGCCCTGTAATTGGGGGGAACCAACTATGAATCTTTGCAAAATAAATCCAGATAATCCCATGTTGGATGTTATAGATTTACAGAGAAACAGCTCTTAATAAACTAAATTAGGAGATTTTCCAATAGCAGGCAGCTGTAAAACCTGTTCTTACAATGTTACCTGCTTCAAAAAGAGTTTAATCTACCTAAAATGAAAAGGAAAATTGTTCATTCTTATAAAAGTTATCAGACTCTTTGGTCAGGGATGGCAGAGTGAAGCAAGTACTCAGAAAACCCCAGTGACAGCAGGGAGTGTGCTGGGTGTTTGTGGAGCATCTGTGAGTCCAGGATGTCCTGGGGCACAGTGCCAAACACCTTGCTGAAGTCGAAGTAATCAACCTCCACGGCTCTGTTTCAGCTTTGGTGAAGTGTTTGACATGGCTTAGTACAGATGTGATGTTTTTTTATCTCCTGTAACTGAAACAAATGAGATAAAAATCATTTGGTTCATGTGACTAGAATATCTGCCATGAAAAGTAATTGCTTTAATTAATAACAGGTTAGGGTCTTTAATGCTCTAAGGAATATCTCTATTGCATATATTTCTAGATGAAATTAAGATTGGCTTTGTCCAAAGTCCATCAGACACTTTGCTGCCAGCAGCAGCTTTGGAATCCAGCAAAAAGCCCCTCTCCCTTTCTGGTTTGATGCAGGTGAGGGTGCAGCTCACAGAATTGGGCAGACCCCTCTGTAGGCTAAGAAAGTCCTTGAGCACAGATAGTACTTTGAGGGCTCTGTAAGTGAGCTGACCAGTGAGCAGCAGTAAGTTATTGAATGTACTTCTTTTGCTTTAAAAAAAATCTGGAAAGCCCTGTTATTCGAGAGGAGCAGTTCAGGTTGCAAAGCTGGGTATTTGGGACTGAGGAAATGGCAGGGCTTGGATTGCCACTGCAACTGTAAATATTGACGTTGTTACACAGCAGTTTTAATTGCAGGATCACAGTTGCTTCTCTCAGAGGATATTTGACTCTTTCAGTTCAGAAGATGTGTCATCCTAGCTTCAAGAAAAGCTATTACCTACTATGATTTTTTTTTTTTTTTCCCTGGGTGTTGTCTGAATTTGTCAGTCCCTGGTGACTGCTCTTCCTGGCATTTTTTCTTTTTGGCCTTTTCTGTTATTCTTACTGTTGCACTGGGGTGAGTGGTCTGGTCTTGGCAGTATCCCTAAAGGTAAGGGGCTGGAATTAGGCCTGTGTTACAGCTACGTGTGTGAAGTGTGGAAGCTGAACTGTAAAGCTCACACAAACTCTGCACAACCAGTTTACCTTGGAAAAGACTCCTCCTAACTCCACTTGTCACTTATTTTCCCAGAGTTGCCCATGAAGAGGGGAGGGAAAGAAGCCCTATAGCCAAGAGCCCTTTGAAGAACATAAATTATATTCCTACTCTGAATTAGTCTCAAGGGGAATGAGCATGGGAGAAGCCTGCTACCTTCATTAGGGCCTAAAGATGAGTAGGTGAGGGCTGATCCTCATGCAGATTGCAATTTCTAAAGAGTTGTCCACAGTTACTTGTTCAGGGTCATGACAAAACAAAATCAATCCAATCTTCCAGGATACTTCTCAGCTGTTGATCTCTTTCCCTCTTCACAGCATCTTGTTTCTCCTAAACTCACATCTTCTGAAACAAGTCAGGCAGTGTCACATGAATAATCCCAACACAGCCCTGGTTCATTTCCAGGACAGCTTCATTCTTTATCCCAAATATAAAAGATTGCAGTTTAGCTATCATAAACTACACATGTGGAAGGATCTATTCTATCACTGTAGTTTTAAATTTACCATTTTATAACTGCTGAATCTTGATTTTCTTATGTATCTTGAATATTCTTGTAGAGCAGTGAACAAATGCTGCAGGTTAACAGTGGAAATATGAAAAGAAGAAAGGTATGAAATGTGGATGTGAGCCAGTCTTAGATACGAGTTGTTTGGAATCAATGATTTGTGGTCTCTATAGCTCAGTAAAAGCATGTCCTAGCTCAGGATTTTGTTCCTGTAGGTCCCATGAAGTTCCCATGATGTGATATTTCTCTGTGAAAGCCTCAGAGCCCAACTCTTCTGAACACGTGCGTAGATGAGGCCTTTGCAGGTTTGTTCTGGTTTCTTTTCCTGTAGATGTAGATGAGGATGAGTTTGAGAATTTCCTGCTCCCCCTCACAGTTTGATTTAAGGTATGACTCAGATACTCAACAGTAGTTTTGACAAGAAGAAACAAAGGCATATTTATTTCTATTGCAGGGGAAGAAATGATGCGTGGGATGAGCTGATGGTGGGGCAAGCATTCAGCAGCAAACTTGGCATCTCTGCTGTCAGTCTCCCTTGACACCTGTGTACCTGCATGTGGGTATCTATACCTGAATGCATGTGTTTAATTAGGAATTTAGACAGCAGAGGTACAAAGTCTGTGAATACTATCCTAGATAAACTTTGTACGAAGATTTTCAAAGGCATTGGGATTTCTCCAGTGTTTTGCAGATCAAGGGACCCCATTTAAAGCTCATTTATAATCAAAGAGACAGATTTTTCTTCAGTGATAGCTTATCTGTTCCATATTCCCCTTTTTCATGCAAGTATCCTGTTTGTGTATATTAACATATTTATTTAGGGGTATGAGGAGACATGTAACACACTTGATAAAACACTGCTGCTTTAAAGTATTTTTTTTCCAAACAAGAATTTATTATATAAATCAAGACTTTATTAAATGGCTGGGCATATATGTATAAATTGGAATGGGTCTTGAAGTATTGCACCCTTAAACTGAACAAAGTGATTAGGATAACTGATAGCTAAATAAGGTTTTTATGTGCCTGTGGGAGCCATATTAG
>WAAG01024961.1:92642-118012 GCA_013390105.1 Tichodroma muraria
GCTGTGGCAACAGTCGTAATATCTAACACAACATTATGTTTTATTAGTAAAATCCTTAAGTATAGCAAGCTGTTTGTGTCAAAACAACAGTATATTTTAGGGAAGAAAAAGACTTACTGGATAGAAGGTGCATCATCAGGAATGATAATATATTAGAGCACTCTTGCATTAAAGAGATCTTCTGCCATCACTGAATCAGTAGTTAACTGCACGCTGGAGTGCTCACTTCAGCTGAACAGAGTCATTTTGAAGAAATCCTAACAGTAATTTTTAATTAGCTATTTTAAAATATGGTGGCAACTTAAATACTGTTTCATCAAATTTATCTGCTTTTTTACAAGGAAATAAACAGATGTGCTTGAAGTATTTGGTAAATAATTGGCTGCAGTACGTGGCTGACATTACCTGATGATGTGCAGTTCACAGTCATTGCTTGAATTAAGACAATATTTTTTTTAAATTGTACTAGGGGTTATTTTGACAATTACTGAATTCTGGTTTCCTCCTTTGTTGTTGCTTTATGTATTTAATTGTAATCACCTTTCATGTATGAAATGGACTCAGTTCACCTGTCTTGGATTCATCTCTCCTGTGTTCAAGTTATAAATCCTAAAAATTAGAACAAGGAGGTCATGTGGTGACATAACCATTTCTGTAGGAAACTGGATTCTTCTTGTGTGAGGATTCAATTTATTAAAATAATTTTGCCATTGTCCTGTCTGGATTGTTTGAAACTGTCTTAGTAGGGAAATTTTAATGGAGTTCCAGTGATATATTCCTAAACTAGCAAGTTCTTAACGACCCTGGAAAGTGACTGCTTGATTACACTTTAACGGTATTTGCAAATAAAATCACAAGTAATTAAGGGGAAATCTCCAGGCTTTTGAGCAAGTTTGATGCATGATAACTGCCTGATTCAGCTTCATCTAGAGTAATGCTGTGTAGACAAGAGCTACTGAGATCAATAGCAACATAATGATAGTGGCAGAATTAAGTGAGTAACCTGAGAACTGTGTCTTCAAAATGCATGCAGCTGCCACCAGCCAGGGCCACACAGTGCACTCCTGCTTCCGTCCTAAATGTTCATCAAAAGACGCCCTGCAGGAAAATGGAGTTAGATGCTCTTTATTGCTGATCGTGTCTCTTGCCACATTTATCAGGGAAATTGGATTAGCAGTTGGCAGCTGCAGGTAGACAAGGTTCTGCAGTGATTAAATATGCAGCTTGGCTGCATTTGTTGTGACAGACCTTTAGTAAATTCTACTGTAAGCACCATCTGTCTAATTTGTATAAAGAAAACTTGGTGCTTTAAGCTACTGATAAAGAAGTAAATGCTTTATCATAAACAAAACTTTTGCTCTAAATTATCTTAAACACAATTTATTAGGTTAAAGTTATTTTTCTATCATAATGAATAAATAATACATGCAGAAGTGCTTTCAGGTACTTCATTTTGCAAGTACTGAAAACAAAAACAGTTCAGTTCTTCAATAAAATGCTTAGTATTGCAATCCACGGGGAGATGACACTGTTAAAATATCACTATGAAAATGGTCCAGGACTGCCAAATTCATTTAATTTGTGGGTTTTACTAGGACTTTCTAACTGGCTAGGGGTTTTTTAGGTTTTTAATATTTCTGAAATACACCACTGAAAAACAGTTGTAACAAGAGAGATCTTTCTTTTTAAAATACATTTGTAATCATTATATCTGCATATTAAGCATATGGTTAGGTTTCTTTTTTAGGGCTATCAAATGTAATTGAAGATGGCTGAAGTCATTATGCATGTTGCTTTCCTTTTTTATTTTTCTTTTTTTTTTTTTTCTTTTTTTTTTTTTTTTTTTTTTGGGGTTTTTTTTTTTTTTTTTTACTATTTTCTTCTTCATGTTTTTATATTAATAGAAAAAATTTCCAGTGTTTAAACAGTGCTTAATTTTCTCCTAAGAATGTCATGATTTCTCCTGACAATGTGGGTAAGTAATCTATTTCCTGGGCAGCTGGAATCTCTGTAGTACTTTGTTTATAGTTGTGACATCATCAGATTTGCTAGAAACACATGGAAAAGGGATATGAAGAAAAAGCAGTTAAATAGGAACATGCTATCTTTAGCTGGTTTGCAGAAACTCCATGCTGTTAAATTATTTAAAATCGTTGATTTTCAGCTTGCACACATTAAAAGTTTTCACACTAAGTGCCAAATGTTGCAAACAGCACTTTAACAGAATGATTTTGCTTTGATCCCTGTAGCAGTTCCTGAATAATTTATCACAGGTTATTGCCTTAATTCTGGAGAGGGATAGAGCAATAAAGGCAGATGAAAACACTCCAGTTGAAACACCTTGGGGCCTGCTCATTCCTCTGACACGGCTCTTTTGTTGGAACTATTTAGAGGTTATTAAGATGTGTCTCCAGAATTAAGAGTATGCTGTAAGGATGAAGACAGCCATCTTAATTCTAAAGACAAAGCACAATGACCCTTCACCTTTTTTTTTCCTTTGTTGTTATTATATAGTAGAATTATGAGGGTAATATTATAGCTGCACCCAGTAGTGCCACTATAGTTAAAGGTCTGTCAGACTTTCATTACCAACCCTGTTTTGGGGGTGGTGGGTGTGAGCAGACTCGTCTGTCTTAGATGGCCTCAGTCAGACACTTGGCACATGTTGGCATGTCAGAGGGGCTTTTCTGGGAATATTTACACCTCCAGCTCCTTTCCCTTGAAAAAAATCCATTAAAAAATGTGCTTCAGGACTTTGAAACAAAACACCTGAATTTATTTTTCAAATGGGTTTGTTATAATTAAACTTTAAGGAAACCTGTCACTGACATTCAGGGAAGGATGTTCTGAAACTGAAATCTGAACAAAATTGCTTCGTTAGCCAGAAGAGGACTGTATAAACCCTCAGAAGGCTGACAAGCTCCTCTTGCTGTGTTTCTTGTATTTGCTGTTCTTTACTCTCACTCTTTGGCCACTGCTGATGGTGCCATTTGCTGTCCCGTTGCCCCAGGAAGGACTGGGATGCATCTGGGAAAACAGCAGCAGCCTCAGGTGTTCCTGCCATCACTGTGAAGTTTGCAGGGCACTGCAGATCCCATGGGATGGCACACAAAAAGCAGATGTAAAAGTGTGTAATCTTGTTTGTCATTAATAAATTTTATGCACGTAAGTGCTCTTTGATTACTTACAGTGGACTAAAACTAGATTCTCTTGGGATTTTAGGAGTTTGGGGGAAAGGTTCTTACTGAATATGAGGTAAGCAAACATGGAATCCAGGGTGAATTTTGCTCCTATTAGAGTTTAAGGGTATTTTGTACCAGTGACTTAAACGTATCAGGATTCTTCTCAGGATTCTGAAGGCTATTCCGTGGGCTGTTCATCTGGTGCTGGCTGTTGCAGTGTGATCTTACACAGCTGAGTTCCGATGGATCCTATCTGAACCTCTGTTTTGCAGGGGTTTTACGAAACAAGAATATTGAATATAAATCTTAGATCTTGCAGGTTGAGGTCATTTATTAAGAAGTGTGGTTATGGGCTTTTTAATAACAATATCTCAATTTAAATAATAGAAGTAAAAAAAAAATTTATGGTTTATGTAGTAGTTGTCTAGGTGGTTTATGTAGTAGTTGTTGTCCTTTTGTTGGAATTCAAGGTGTCTGAAGCTGCCTAGTGTTCGTGTAGGTTCCCAGAAACCTGAGACTGCAGTTCAAAAAAAGTTGGACATCTACTTTTATTAATAGTTTTTTAAGTCTCACAGCCAAACTGTTTCTTAAATAAATTTGCAAAAGAGTGTTTTCCTAAACCATTTTTTGTAGAGACAGAATAAGTCTGTTGGAGGCCTGTGGGTTGGGCTGTCCTTTTCTAGCCCGCATCCCACAAAGACACACAAAGGGAGATCTTTGTCCCCAGCAGTGCCTGAACGAAGGACAGTTCCTGTCTTGCCAGGGACCATGGCTCTCCTTCTCCCTTGCCCCAGACTTGCTTTGTGCAGCCTTGTTATCGCCTTTATGTGACTGGTATGGGCAAGGGAGCCAAAATCAGAGTGGAATATTTGCACTCCATGTATCTGTTTCTGCATCCCTGGCTGCCTTCAGAGAGAAGTATAAAGTATTACTGCCAAGTTCTTTTAATTCTTGATGTTTTAGCTACCTTGTCTGCTGAACAGTGATTTTCTGTGCCGACAAAGCAGCACTCCAAGTATGAAAATACAGATGGGTATAAAGTTACAATTTTATATTGCATCTTCTCAGTATTGAACACTTCCTCTCTAGTGATTTCAGAGTCCCATTAAAGTTAATGAGAGTGGAGACCTCTGAGCATCATTGCAAGTTCAGGCCATTTCAATGCACAACAGAAAGGAAATGCAAATATTAAAATACTCCCAGCAACCTCAGTAGCCTTTGGTAAAGAACTCCATTTGTCCTAGGATAAATCTGTGTCTGTGCCGCACAGGTCAGCCAGGCTGATGAGTCTGTATATGAAAAGTAGAAATTAGCCCTGGTCTGAGCTCACATGGAGCAGTTTACAAGACATCAGCCATAATTTGTTCTTTATGTAATCAAGTAATATGAATATGTGACTGAATGTGTGACTCTTATCCTTTGAATTCGTCAACACTATGAATATTGCAGTGGTAGCACCAAGGATACATTACTGAAAACCCTGGATTTAAAGAGGGAACTCCTTATTGGGTTTATTTTTTACCATGGTTCTATGATTGTTTTTTTCCTAGACTGCAGAACTGTGACCTTTTTTTTGCAAAAAGGAAAGAAGCACCACCTGCAATTTAGAAAAGTATACTTACGTGTGAGTAAATCAAAAAGTTTGTTTATGTTGTTACAATATTTTTTATTCACTGGAATATTTTAATCATCCTGAAAACATCCCCTTAGTAGGGGCTAATTATGTGCATACAGTGTAGTCTGCATGGGAGCAGGAAGGATTCTGCAGCCACACTTCAGTCATCAAAGGGGAAAATAATGCATCTCAGAACTAACATGAACACAGGCAGAGATTTGTATCATTTCCTCTGAACTGAAAAGTCATTTTTTAAGAAAACTAACTGGGAAAACTACTTTTAAAAACCCGAACAAAACAACAAAAGATACATTAAAATAACTGTACAATGGGAGTCTCTGTGCAGCTTTAATTGGAGCTTGCTATGAGTATCCGTTAGTCTTACACCATTCAAAATATTGCAAGCTTAAATTAACATTTTATTGTTATTATCACTTTAAATATATTAATACAGGAAGCACTTTTAAACGTTAATACATAGTATTCATATATAATGTTTTAATTTGCATTATTCATTATGGAGCGTATTGAATAATCCAAAGCATTTCCTAAGCATTTTCCTAAAATCAGCATTAGAAAACTTGTGGAAATCTTTTTTAATCTGAGGGTCTTTGTGTTTTTTCTGAAAAATAAAGAAGGTTTGAGCAAGACATTCAAACTAATGTATCAAAATCAGATATGTGCCCATTACTGGCTGATTATTGCTCCATCTGCTCAGCGCTAACGTGAAAATCAATTAGGGAGCCTCCTCCCGCTGACAGCGGGGCTGGGCTGGGGCACAGAGCCTCCCCCCGCTCCGCGCCCGTGCCAGCCCCTCACCGGGGCTGGGCTGGCACAGCGGGCACAGGACCCCCAGCAATGACTCGTGCGGTCTCTGAAATGGCCACACAACAGCAGACACGGGGAACAGAGGGCACTTCTCTCTTGTGTCGCACTGCCAATCTAGAAAACGTCCAAGGGGATTCCTTCCCTTGGTACATCCCTAATGTTGTCATAAAAAAGAAAAAAAACAACCCAAACCCATGTATTTAATTCCAAAGACAATGTACCTACATTTGGTTTAACACCAAAAGTACTTAAAAAATATCATACAAGTGCTATCTGGGGAGATTTCTTTCTCTGGTATGAATCATGTCTTTAATTTAGTCAGTTACT
Source organism: Tichodroma muraria (assembly GCA_013390105.1). Classification (NCBI taxonomy): domain Eukaryota; kingdom Metazoa; phylum Chordata; class Aves; order Passeriformes; family Sittidae; genus Tichodroma; species Tichodroma muraria. Next base: position 98,595 of record WAAG01024961.1, read on the forward strand.
TTCTATTTATGTCAAGTCTATTAATATCACAACATCTGCAGTTGTCTTGATCCAGAAGAAAACGGACTTCTGCAAACAAAATCAAAATCTCTACATTGTAGTTTTCTTCAGTAAGTAATGATAATGTGCTCTGCTTGTTTTAAATATTGTATACATTTTTAAACTAACACATACAATAATGCCTCAGGCATTTTCTTAACCCTACAGAGAAATGTTTTGTATTTTTATAAATACAGTAGCTGTAGCTCTTTCTCAGGCACACAGTCATGTTGGAAATAATCTGCTGAAATACATAGTGAGGGATTATGCAAATTTGTTTATAATTTAGATCTCACAAAACTATGAAAATTAATTATGTGTTTGTTTTATGGACAGAAAAAAAATAGCATTTAAGAACAATTACATGATCTACAAGAAACCAAGCTTTTAAAAATATTTTAATTTTAAGTTAGTTGTGAAGCTCTACTCTTCACTAATAATCTTCTTGGTTAAGAAAGGGAAATGCATCAATATCAATCTGCAAGTAGGAAATTATCCTTTCAGGACTGCCAGGCTGTACAGGAGCCCCTGATGATCTGAGAGCCATCCTCGGGTGCTGGGGAGTAGCGTCCTGATGACCACTCAGAAAATTCCTGTTTAAGACCCTTGCAAGCCTGCAGGGATTTTGTCTGTGCAGGCTCAGTAGTAAGAAAGTAAATCCAAAACAGAAAGCAGTGTAATCTTTATTTCTCCTAAAATCAGTGGAAGGCATCCCTTATTTTCAGTTTTAGAAGACTGGAGGGGAAAAAACCCCACAACAACAAAAACTACAACAAACCATCCAACTCCTGAAGCCAGACTGTGAATTAGCATCTAAATTTCTAGCGGTCACCACTGGGTACATTTAACTTCGCTAGTACTGTTTGTGCTTATGTTACCCTAAAACTTCAGAAAATCAGGAAGATGTGTAAAAGTAGATCAGTGCTGCTTCCATTCCAGATTGGTTTGATTTTGTTTTGCCTTGTATACCACAACGTCGTGCTCCTGTGCAGAACTGCAAACCCCCAGCTGTGGGAGGAGTAACAACATCTTACCTCTGCTCCTCTGGAAAGAAAGGGATGCACCCATGGAGATGAGTTTTTATGGAAGGATTCAAGATATATAATCCTCAGGACCCTTTCCTGATTTTTTAAAATGAATTTATTCCTTCCACTTAATGGATTAAGTTCATTTCAAATAAATAAAAAGAGCATCCAACTTTTGGATTTCAGAATTCTGTATTCTCAATAAAAATAAATGGAAATGTAGCTTTGTGGGGAATTCAAGGCTCAGGCCTTCCCAGTTTCTTTTCCCTTGCACACGTTCAAATTGTTTTTCTTCCTGCCTTTCAGCTGTAAAGGTGAAGTGCATGCTTCTGTTCAGTGGATTTCTCCTCACCTGGACAAGTCCAGTTTCATCCAGGTATTGATCCCAAGCATTACAGCACAACGAGCTGCTATGATCACAACTCTTATTTACTGTAGTTAAAACAAAAAGGTAAATAGGAAAAGAAGGGAGGGCCAGGTGCCAATTTTATTGTATTGAGTTTAAATATCCTTTGATTAGCACATTTCTTTTTTAGTTTCAAATATATCATCAGAAAATGGGTTTAATAGTGAAGGAAAACTTTTTTTCAAAGATTTTATTCTGTTTGAGGCCCCAGTATTTCAATATTGAAAATGGAAAATACAGACTACTATAAAAAATAATGTTCATTTACTTACATTTGTTCAATAAATAAACAATACAAAGAGGCAAGAGATAAAAGACTAAGCTTTAAATATATGATAAGGTGATGTTTATTCTGTATTGAATACTAGCAGAAAAAGTCATGTGAAAATCATTGTTAGAAGAATGTCCTGATAAACTTTTCAAGTGATTGTAGGAAATACTTTGGGTCTAAGGCCTATCTGTAAGAAAAAAAATTACACTGGGTAATCTCTCACCTGATCACAGTGTTTAGGATTTAAACTTTGTCCAGTAGATGGCAAAAATGAGCAGAAATAATTTCTTTGAAGTCCTTTTGGTCCACGGAGGAGAGAGGGAAGGCAGGACACTGTTGTATTTTCGCACCAGGATGGAGTTGTCAGGCTCCTGGTTCAGAGGTTCATTGCAGGTATGCCAGGGCTGTGCTGGGCTTCCAAACGGGGCTGCTCTGTAACAGGCTTGCTTATACTAATTGAGTTTCTCCAGCAAATCAGGCTCCTTGGAAAAAGGCCAAAGGCTTTTCATAATTGTATTGACAAGAAAATGAATATGATAAATGGTGTTCATTCAGCTGAGACAAGATTTATAGTTTTCCTCTGGCAAGGGATGAAGAGAAAATATTTATAATAATAGTAAAATTTGTTTTAAAGTTGTATTAGGTGATCTCTCAAAACACTTCATTAAAATATTTCCAAATATTTTAAGCAGCTTCAGGTGTTAAGTGTAGCATCTTCCCAAAGTATCCAGTAATGAATGATAAGGAAAAAAATCACACAAACGAACAAATAAACCAAACCAAGAAAACCAACCCCCTGGATATGAAAGTCATTTATTCTTCTTGAAATATTGATATGTCAAGCTGTCAATGACAATTGCAGTACCACAGCTTGGGAAAGTTTATTTGTCTTTTGTATTTGGAACATGTGGGCTCTGTAGTTCGTAGGTCAGTCCTGAATAAGCAGGTGTGGCCTGGCAAACCCTGAGTACCCACAGGTAGACAGGCAAAACCTGGTTTTCCCTAACCGTGGTGATTCTCCTTATGTATTTCACTCTACTTTCAGGCCTCCTGAGTAAGACGTTGAGTGTTCAATCTGTTTTTTCCATACTAATACCAGAATGCAGTCTAAGGTCCTTGGTCTGGAGTCAGATACATCCATAGAAATTCAATTGTGAGTTCAGAGAAATATCCACCTTTTTGTTCTTTTCACTTAGTGTTTCTTACAGTTAGGTGGGAACCCAGAGCAGTCTTTCCCTGTGCTCCTCCCAGCTGATCCTTGAGTTTAAGGATTTCTGTCCTCTTTAAAAAAACAGATTGCAGTAAGAAAATGGGTTGGAAGGATGAAATCGTTAGGTTTACTCAGAGCTGCAGTCAGCTCCATCACACCTAATGTCTGTGGGTGAGTGCATGAAGCTGCCTGTAGAAAATACCTGTGTGTACAGACACAGACACTGAGCTCACAGAAAAGTGATCTGTCAGGGATGGGGTTCATCTCATGCTTATTTAAAAGTTCCAGCTGAGCTGGATACTGGGTAGGCTGATCCTGTGCTGCTCCAGATGTGGATTACTGGGACAAGCAGGACAATCTTTTCACCAGAATAATGGTGTTACATATTTGTCCAAATTCATATCATATTTCTTAACCAAATAAAATTATGGACAGGAATAAGACAGCTTCTTCAACATTATTCTGATTTTGAAGAAATAAATTTTTGAGTTGTGTGTTTTAACAATTCAGGATTAGGTACAGGCTTGAAGGAGCCAAACTGCTCATCAGCAGAGACTGATGTTTCCTAATCACAAGAAGAGAATGCATTTCTTATGAAGTAGCAATCTGTTTGTAATAGCAGTTATTGCCTCCTTACAGGGACTCAAACCTCAGTATCATTTTTTTGCAGCTTTAATTCCTTTGCTCAGGTTAAAATTCATACCTTACCCAGATTCCTTGAAGCTTGTCGTTAGAAACACTTAAAAATAATGCTCTGCCTAAAACCAATTTATTCCACCTTATTGGATTGATAAAAGAAGCAATAAATTGCCAAAGCCTTTCTGTTGACCCTGGCTTTTATAAAATTTGACTGTAGTTTCCAGGCTTCCCTACTCAATGAATATGGACTCAATGCCTCAAGTTTCTGAATTAAGATAGCGAATCATCTTGGATGTATCAGCAGCCTTTGCTGCTGGCTTACATTTTGCTTAGAGGGTTTGGCTCTCAAGTTACTCTCCTTGTCATGAAATCTGAAACGGTGATTGCTTTCTATCCCATGAAGTTTCACAGTGAGGCTCTGCAGCGTGGCACCCTCTCCCTGCAGTGTCTTGGGGGTGCTCAGAAGGCTGAGGGATAGGGATGACTTTGGGGAATTAGTAGCACAGTTCAGTTCTGTACCTTACCTGGCATCTGCTGCATTTGGAGAATTGACCATCCTCTCAAGAGTGAGCTGCATTGGAAGTCTACCTCAGCAAAAATGTAGCTGCCATTAGTGAGCTTTTAGAGGTATGAGATGGTGTCGGTCATCTCTGCCCGTGGAGAGTATTTTGGGCAAGTGAGATTTGAATTTAAATCCCAGTTTGTTACTGGAGAGCTTTCCATGGTGTGTTTAACTCGTTTGATGCAAAATGTGAGGAATTCCCTAAAGGAGAGAGAAGCAAAGTCTAAAATATACATTTCTCATGCCAGCTTCTTCCCCTCTATAGCTCAGCTGCAGAGCCTGGGCAGGTGGCTGCAGGATCCTGCAGCATGGAGTTGCCTCAGGCAGTGGCAGCCCATCCGTCTGTCCATCTGCCTGTCCGTCTGTCTGCCTGTCCATCTGTCCACACAGTGCTGCTGTTGGTTAGCAGGGCTGGGGCTGGGCTTCAGCTCCACCCCAGAGCAGGGTCAAACACAGCACAGCTGGCCTGGCCTGGAAGTATGAAACCCTTCCTGAATAGATAGATAGATAGATAGATAGATAGATAGATAGATCCACAGAGTTAGTTTATAATTATACTCTATAAACAGCAAATGTGTGTGTGTTTGTTTGTTGGTTGGTTGGTTGGTTGGTTGGTTGGTTGGTTGGTTTTAGAAGTGAATCCATTCCTGTTTTCAGCTCTGATGAAGATCTGAATTATATCACAGCATTTAAGTGTTGATGGATCATCTCCAAACAGAATTCTTCTTTTCAGAGAAGCCAGTAAAGTGATCTGTACATTGGTAGGTATTCATTAAGGAATTAATTCATTAATGGTTCCTCTGTAGTGTAATTCTTTGCCTGGCTTGTGATAACAGTCCTGTGAGTTGTTACTGCTGATCAGGGATGGAGTTGGGGAATCCACAGCAGGACTGTGAGGTGCTGCAGCCAGAGCCACCCTTGGCAGTATAGGGCTCAGGCCTTGGGAGCTTCTTGTTCCCTGGCCCAGGGTTCATTCCGGTACCAGGGCTGCTTGTGTCACCTTTAACCCAAGGCTGTTCTGGCAGCTGCAGATGTGTTCCAGCAAAGATACAAACACTCATGGGGTGTTTGATCCAGGCTGCTGACTGATAGGTGTTGGTTGAGTTTTTGGATTCAAATTATATTCCTGCACTTCCAAAACATAATAGGACCATAACAGGTCTACCCTAGAGCACTCTTAAAAGTGTTTATAATAAGTTGCTCCATTTTACTACTCCCACTCATGCCTGAAACTGCAACAGGTCTCTGACACCAGCAGTTTGTATTACACCCCAACTAACAATGCAGCTGATTGTGCTTTCTCAATATTTAGAAAGAAACATTACCAAGTTTCTGTAGAGAAACACCATTTGTAGTTCCTGTAAACTGGAGGAGCCGTTAATGGCTTGTTTCATTTAAAGAAAGAAAATTGGCACATCAAATTTCCTTTTACTGCATTCAGGCTGATTTTTGGGTCTGGAAATTGTGTGTTACACAGTTGCCTTTATAAAAAATATAAAAAACTTCAAATGTGATGTTGCATTTGATCTGTCAGACATGGAAACAGTATCTGTGCAATGCCTAAAGCATTTATTTGTAACAAAAAAAATTGCACACAAGTAACTTTCAATTTTTGCAAAATAATTTTTATTTCTTTTGCAAATGTCGTGTTGTAAGTGACCAAAATTTTTCAGCTATGTTCTTAAGTAAATTTGTTAAAATGATTAAGCAAAATTAAAATGAGCTTTGAAAATGTGTGAAAGATAAAAGGCAAATCTTTAGATGATCCAAAAAATATCAAATGCAGTCATGGTGATGGTTCAGCCCTATTTTTCGTATGGTGCCTGATCCCACTGCAATAATATTTTCCTTTTTAATTTTTTATTTTAATTTATTTCCATCAGCTTTCACCATCCTTTCTGCACTTAGGAAAAACACATTATTGGGCATCCATTCAGCTCAGTTGTTGGCATCAAGTTCCTAAACCTTGCTGAGTAAACCACACGAGTTGTTTTCAACCTGCTTCATTCCTAATTCATGCCTAAAAAATCCCCAAAAACCTTTATAAAGAAACCTGCTTTCAATTGCAGCTTTTATGGTGTGTATGCAGTTGATAAAATTCCCAGCCCTAAGGTATTGGTAGCTCTTGCACATAAGGACCAGACAGCATTTTCTGACTCATGCTGGGATTTAATTGTGCAGCATAAAAGGGAATCTGAGCCCAGTGCAGATCTAGGAGTAAAAAGTGAGCAGTAGAGCCATAGGGCCTGTGGGAGTTGTGTCCAAAGTCTGATCACCCTCTTTACTAAATTATGGGAGAGATTCTTTGGACTGTGTGGCATCTCCTCAGAGGTGTGTGCCACAGAAAAGGGGAGGTGAGCAGACAATCACAGAGTGGGTTGGCTTGGCTTGGCTTGGCTTGGAGGGACCTGCTAAGGGTCACCGAGTACATCCCCTGCAATGGGCAGGGGCATCTTCAGCCCCCAAGGGCTTTCTCCCGTGTTCGCTTCCATGTGTTTCGTAACTGTTTTCCTAGGGAAGGATGACATTTCACTCAGCACAGGTTTAAGAGGAGAAGTGTAATTAATCTCCTCCAGAAGAAACATTTAAAATTACCCATCAGCTAAAAGCAGAGAAAAAATGGAGATGTGGGAGAGAGCCTCCCCCAGTATCTTGTGTGTGGTTCATTTTGCTTTAAAACACGTGCGCGTGAACATCAGGGTCCCATCAGTGATCCCTCCAGTACCTAGGTGTGATTTTAGAGGAACTGTTCAAGTTTTCTGCTGGATGAGTGACTGCCAGGACTTACTCTGGGCAGAGCCAACTCATGAGCCCTGCTTGTGTGGGAACAGGGATTTCATGGGATGCAGCTGGCACAGGTGGCACAGCTGGACAGCACAGCCTGGCATCACCCTGCTGGGCTCTGGAGTAAGTCCTGCTCAGCCTCATTTCACTGGAAAGTTTTCCCTGCCCACTGTAAGTATTTCAAGGTACTACAACTGATCAGCACTGAATAATGGCTGTTAGCATTTTCAGCTTTTATTACCAAGTGGTAGTTTCTGAGATTTCTGTTCCAGTGTACAGAAAGATGTAACTTCTGGAAGTGTGCTATAGGGATTCATTAATTACGTATGATCTTTCGAACATACAGATTCCTATAAAAGTACTGATATAAAGGAATTTTGCATTATTTTCAAATGCCTTCCTGAAAATCTTAATAATTGTATTTTTAGGGGAAACTATAATCTATAATACTCTATCATCCTTTAAAATGTATTTGTCTTTTAAGGCTGTGTAATCTTGGCAGACATCTGGGGAAAAATAAACAAGTAAACCAAGTGGTGATCATAAAATTCACTTTGAGTTCTTGAACAATGTTTCCAGACCCTGAATTTTCCAATTCTGAAAAACTGGGTGATTCAGATAAAAGAATGAACTCATACATGCCTTCCAACCCTTGGACTCTGTTTTCAAGTTTTCTTCTGTACCATTCTTCCAAGTAACTTAAAATCACAAAAATAGTTGAGATTCTCTCACTCAGCATGTTTTTATGACTGAAGTATTAGGAAAAAAATAGAAGATGCACAGCAATGTCAGGAGATGACACCAGACAGAATGTGCTCATTTATCTTACCAAGTCAGCCAGACCTCTTGTATGTGCCTGCAGCTTATGGTGAGCTTCTTAAAGCTGATCAAAGACACATCTTAACTCAGGATAGATTAGACTGGAATTTCTATGATAACAATTTCCTTTATAAACTGAGAGAAACACAAGGTGATGGCATGAGGCAGAGGGGGGTAATAGAAGCGAGCATCTCTGTCTTTCCTCACACTGTCCTTGTGAAAAGGTGCTTCCTATCGGTCTTCGTCTCAATTAATCCACTGACAGAGAGGATTGCCAGAGGATTGCCACAAACTCTGCCCAGGCTCCTCTCATCTCTAAGAAGTTCTATTTTCCACCACCTGGAGCCCCAGCAAACCCCTGTCTGAGCAGCTGGCTTCCAGCTCTGGGGCCTCTCCCCTCTCCTCCCTGCCATGCCCTTGACACTGAGAGTGTCTGGCTCTGGCTCTGTAGGGAAAGACTTAGTCCCTCTCTACAGAGAGTGCAGCTCAGCCTGGCTGCTCCTTTTCTGAGAAGAACAAAACATAAGGCAATAAATGAAAATATGGCTTCATTGTATTGTGCTTCCACTGGTAAGTGAAATTTAAATTTGTTTTAGAAAAGAATTTTTCCTCCTCTTTCATATGCAATGATATACAGAAAATGCATGTAAAGGTATTGTTTTCAGGAATTTCATTTACACTAAATGAAACACAAAAATTTCTAGTTAAATCCTAGGTCAACTGGGGATTTTCTTTCTATGTAGACCTACAGGTACAAAAGTGTGATCTGAGATATGCCTCTGTCCAGTCAACACTTTGACAAGGAATTAGTGACTGAAGTGAGGCGCATCAGGTGATTCTTCACACCCACAGTGGTGATTGCTGACATCATGTGCATTATTCCTGAGTCTGGACTACACCAATCAAGGCAGTTTTGGGTAACACAGAGATACTTCACACATATGGCTTTCTTCAGGTGATGCAAACCAGCTAAAATTTATATGTGGCTTTGTTCTGTGTGGGTCCTGTACTGTTGTGTGCAGGAAATAACTGTGGAAATGACTCCAAAACAAACATTGGTCGTCCATTTCCGTCTTCAGTTCAACCCAAGTTTGTGATGTCTATTTGTCTCTGAATGATCCCTCCATGTCCTTTCTCTATGAGTTGTAAGGTTTGTGCTTGGGCTGAAGAGAGAAAGAGGAAAAAAGGGTAGGAAAAAGAAGAAAGAGGAAAAAAGGATGTTTGGGGAGGGCGAACATACACAAAAGCTTGTGAGTCTGGATGCTGAAATCTTTAATATTAGACTGAGTAGAGACTCTTTTTTCCCTAGACTGGCATATAGTGATTTCATATGTTTGAGTGCAAAGCAGAACCCCCCCCCTCCAAATACCTGTTTTTAAGATATAAAAGCACGTTCAGTTGTCAGGGAGTAAAATTCAAAAGCTGGATTTTTCTGTAGTTTTGAAGAGGCACACCTCGGTGAGCGCTGGGTTGTGCCACACAGATCCAGCTGTGCACTTGGGGGAGTGCTGGTGTGTCCTCTCCTGATGCTCATTAATCACTGATCCTGTGCTGCAGACAGCTCTGAGATGCCTTTGCTAATGTGATCTGCTCAGAAGATGGGAAGCCTGGCGTAGGATGCACTTAGTCAGGCAATTATCCTTGTTGGGGCTCCACAGCTTCTTGGCAAGGGCTGTTGTGTCTTGTCCATTACGGCTGGAGCCGGTCTGAGGGAGTGATAGTGATTTAAAATAAACAGCAGGGAGGAAAGAATTGAGAGGAGTTGGAATAGTGTAGTTCACCATTATTCATCCCCAATATATTTCACTTTTAATTCTGTATGTACAGGTCTCCTTACCGTGTGTTTTTGAACTCCCAGTGGTACAGGAATGATGTTTTGATGCATCTTGGGAGCATCCATTTTTTGTTTTGTGGTTTCTTTACATTTTAGTAAACCTCTTCCCTTTCATTAGAAGAGGCTGACATAAAAATAATATTTTCAATATGCTGTTTTTATTTATCTACATTCTGTCATGATATACTTTGATGTAAGTTTTTAATTTTGCTTCAGCTTTCAGCTTGCTGTAGCAGTTACTGCTCAGGGTCAGCGAGAAGGTTAGCCACAGTAGCACAAAACAATTTCCTGTGCTCACAGCTCAGGTAGCATTTGGATGTGGATTAAATTTTACCACATTTTCCAGTAGCCAGACACAATTATTTCTAATGAGCTTTAAATTGCTTCCAGAACATGTATTTCAAAACTTAGTGTGGTAATCCATTGTGTCAACTTCATAAGATAACGGGTCTTCTTCAAAATTTTGGTTAAATGGATTCTTGCAGTCTAACAGGTATTTCTCAGCAACAGCTGAGCTTGGCAGTGGCATGCTCGGTGCTCTGAGCTGCGCTGCTCTGCCCTCCTCATTCCTGGAGTGGTGGTTCCTCAATATACTGTGCTGCATTTCTAACTCATGTTTCAGAATTGCTTTCTCTCAGCAAATTTATCTCGGCTCTGGACATGCTCATTGTGCTGATTTGAGAGCTTTTATGTACATTTTGTGGTTGTGGAAGCTTTAAAAAAAATCACGTTTTGAAGCTCTCTCTCATCTTTATGATTCGTATTTTCCTGTTTTGTCTGGGCACCTCTTTGCACTGCCCAGCATTCCGAATGCCTGGAAAGTGTAGCTCAAGCCATCTTTATGGGCAGTGGTGAATAATAAAAATAGGAAAGGAGAAAAGGCAAAAAACGCTTTTTCTCTATAAATATGATACATTCTCACAACCTTTGTTTAATCTCACTGAAGTCTTTTTATATCTTCATCTAATTCACATGTTACAATATGATTCAGGTGCATTATTATCATCACAAGTGCTTATTGGTTTGAAATCTAGAACAAGCCCTGCTGCAATGAACTCAGCCGTCAGGAAATCATTCTGTGTTACAGCTTCTCCTGTAAAAGCAGTGAAGGAGGAGAGCTGAAGGGAAAGCTGCGTGTGCTGACATCTCCCAATTCCAGGGGAGGGAGGGAAGGGGTGGCCATGGGTGCTGAGCCTGGGGATGTTCCCTGGAGCTCCAGCAGCCCAGACTGCTGTTGGCTGCCTTGGAACTTCCCTGTGCACAGACACCTTTTTCTTCCAGAACATTTGGTTGTACTGAGGAGTCTTTCAGTAATTAACTCACTAAATTAGCAGCCTAAATTCAAACCCCTATTTCCTCTCCAGTAGTTTTACCAACATCTTTAAAACCTCTTTCTTATTTCTATCAGAATTTAGTATCACCCCTGAGTCTCAGAGAGTTCATAATTTTTGTGAGTGACATTGCTGTCAAGTGCAGAGCAAAATGTGGGATTAAAGGAAATTATTGAGAATTTTGAAATTCAATGTATTTTAAGGTAGTGAGATGCAGTTTCTCCCACAGTAAGGAGAAATCACTACGAGCTGGATTTTTTTCATTTGATTTTTAACTCAGTAGCACTGGGACTTCTGTGATTAGTCTCTACAGAGTTTTTGTTTTGACAGGAGCTATGAATTCCAAACACAATTTTTGAATTCAACACGTCAAAAGTCAATTTTATGTTGATTTAATTTCTTAAAATAATTTCTTTTAACAATAGGAATTTATAAAATTGTATTTTGGTCTTTCACTACAGGGATTATAAATGTAAGCATATACTCAGTAGCTGAGGAGTTGTTCTTGACCTGATTCCAAGTGCATCTATAAATTAATGTTCAGTAGCATCCATCATGTATAAAAATATTCCCCTGAAGCTCCTGCTAAAAGTAAATATTTTTTTTTTACCTACTCAGGCATGGCACTGCAGTTCATATTTTGTTCAGTAAATCCTAAAACACTGCTCTGTGCTGGTGTGCTGATGGTGACAGGTGTGGGGAGCCCTGGTCCCTCACCACACCTGCTCTCGGAATCAGCTGCTCCCACCCTCGGGCCCTTTGGAAATGGATCCATGAGCACAGAACAGTTCTCCTTGGGTTCTGTCCACTTGGAAAAAGTAGCTTTTACTCTCACACGAGACCCAGGCTGCTCAGTGCCTCTGGGGAGGGACAGTCCCGCGTTTCCTTGCTCCCTTCCTGCACCCAATCCCTTCTGCTCATCAAGGGGTTTTAATTACAGGGAGGAAGGGGTTTTTCTGAAGTAATGAAAGTGATGAAACATCAGCAGTTGTGAATACCTCCTAGAATTCATGTTCCCAGTCTAAGGGATTCCTAGAGTTTATCCAGCTTCTTTCCTTATCATCCATTTTTTACCTCAGCTTGTAGTTGATTTCCACATTAAGTACATAAGTGCCTTCTTGACAACTACTGAGCTCTCTCATTGCTTTTTACACCAACTTGTTGAAGGACCTGTGGCTGCAGGATGTCATCTTTCAACAGCTCAGCTACAAACTCAAGGCTCTTCCTTTCCTGGACCAGAACTTTGATTATTTCTGAAGCCAGGTATATATTTGTGTCAGAGAAGTTGTGCTTTTCAGCAGAGAATTTAATGGTGGAGAAGAGTTAATGTTAGGAGCTCAGGTTAATTTACAGCACTCTTACCTTTCTGTCTTGTTTGTGCCCTGAGAATTTTACTGTTCAACAGTGGTTTCCAAAACCAGTGTCTGCTTTCCCACTTGATCTCACAGATTTGTAGAGATCAAGTTTTGTATTTAATTTTATTTTTTTCTCCAGAATTTGAAGTTCACTGATCTTCTCAATAACTAGACCAGGACTCATCAAAGACATTAATTCTAATTAAGCTGATCTGTCTAGGATGTATTAAATAGGTCACTGTAGGAAGCTAAATGGAGTTTAATTTTTTATAAGTGTAATTTCTTAGTTATGTAAAGTATTAAAATAAATTAACATCTAGGTACACTTAAAAGGTTACACCATGTTAAACATTTTTTTCTTTTTCTGCTATGTTTTAACTTTTCAAAGACCTTTTAGATTCTGCTCCTGTTTAGTATAACAGAGGTCTAATACCATTTGGAGTTAGTTTCTGTGCAGCAGCAGTGTCTGGAATGGTATCTCTTTCCCAGTTACGCTGTGTTCCTGACTGTAGCATTTGGGATAAGAGAGGTGCTGTAGGACCATTTACAAATGTGAAAACCATTCTGGATTCTCATTTAGAAATTATTTTTTGTTTAATTAAGAAGGCTTGATTTTGATTTTCTGACCATCTTTCCTAGCTAAATACTTGCTTTCCTCTTCCCTTCCAGAATTCTAATTTACCATTCCAGCTTCTTACAGACCCCAGTTACTTTTTTTAAGCAATCCCTGACCATACTCCATACTTTTTTTTTTGTATCTCCTTTTCTTTTACACCCTGATAGATAAATTGCCTTGTACTTGCTGGAAGTGGTGACCAACATTAATGTTTTATATATTTATTTATATATATAATATTTATAACAGTAACTTATACCTTTCTATCCCTACGTCAGGTGACACCAGGGTGGTACTTTGATGCATTAGGTGTTTGGAAACAAGGTTACACCCTAAGGTGCTCACTTAACCAAGGTTAAACAAGGTTTAAAACCTTTCCCAAGGTTTTAAAGGATTTTTTAATGGTATGATGTGAATTTGTCATTGCTGGTAGCCAGTAGTTTTAAGGGAAAGAACTGAAATGAGGCAGGGAGATGACTTGCAGTGGGAATTTGCTTGGGTGGGAAGGAGAGCTGTGCAGAGACTGACACACTTTAAGGTTAGGCCTCAATATGTGTTAAACGATGCTCCATCTGTGCAATCTCAGGCAAGGTTTTAGGGCATTTTTTAATTGCCTACTATACAATCCCAACTGCGTTGTCATAACTCCCTCTTCCAGCGGCCAATATTTGGGTTGTGAACAGGTAATGCCCAGTTTGCTCAGTGCTCCTTGATCCAAGCTGTCATCACAGCCAGGACAGCACAGAGAGCAGAGGAGCTGAGCTTTTCATTGTGGGCTGTTGTGCTGTCCTTTATGGGAATCTTTACAAAAGCCTACAGCTTTGTGATATTTTCCTCTGGTTAAAATTGCCAAGAATGATGAGTAGTAACAAAGCCAAGACTGGCACTTGGATTCTGTGCAGGCCAGGCTTGTCCAGGTCGTAGCAGAGGGCTCAGTTGAGTCAGACTGCTCCGTAGTGGGCAAGAGCTTCGGCTTTGCTATGCTCTTGCACTGCTTTAGCTCACTTTCATTAATTGCCTCAGGTTTGAAAAAAACTGTCATGAAGACAAACTCCCCCGGGATGCTGAGAAGATGAGCATTAAATTGTTACAAGGTACTTAGAAAACTTGGTAATGAGACCTTGTGAGCGCAGAAATCTGTACATAGGATTGCACTGGGATCTGCTGCACAGTGGATCCAAAAGTCATTACTGCTTGTTAATAGCAACAAAAATATTTACCAGTCACTGTTATTTTTACATTATAAACATGGAGTTGAATTAAAAAGTCATTCTCATCTGTGACTGGTAGAACAGAGGTTTTTGAAAAGGACGCGTTGCTTTCTGAGGAAAACATTTAGAGTGTGTATATGTCAGCAAGAGGCCTGAGAGACCACTCTAGTAATGGATCAAAACCAGGTTTTGCTGAGGCATGAAAAACGATAAAACCATGCGTTGCAACTCTGTTCAGATTAAAGGAATTCATGCTCATAGACCCAGCCATGGTCTGGCTATACATCAGTGGCAGGGATTCAGAGCTTTTAGTTTAAATTTTGCAGACTAATTGCTTAGTGGCTTTAAAGCTCTAGTCACACTTAACAGATCTTTTACATCTTCTACATCTTTTACATCATTCTTCCAAATAGTAAGGAAAATAGAGGCAAAAAATAAGTTTAGATAGTGCCATATTTTAGATTTGTGCCAAAATATTTTAGATTTGCAGCAGCTTAAATGTATTTTTTTCTTTCTTTCTTTCTTTCTTTCTTTCTTAGCAGGTAATGAGATCCTCTCTCATGGGACTTTGTCAAAAGATCAAGTTCATCTGCTGAAAGTCAAGGCCATTTCCATCTGTTACTCTCTACTCAAATCTGCGCATTGTGGAAATTATGTCAGCTTTGGCATCTTCAAGTTGAATAGAGACGACCACTTTGACAATGTACTTCAGGCCTGTGTCAAAATGCTGCTTTCAGTATCCCACAGTGACCTGCTAGTAAGCAATTACTCGTCTTGGGAGTCTTTATTGTGATATATGGAGTAGCACCACCACAGGCTTTGTATTGGTATAATGAGAGGGATCTAGAACATCTCAAAGGCAGTTTTCAGTTCACTTATTTGAATTTATTTATATAGTGACGTATTTATATGTCAAGTATAACATTGACATATATTTATATATGTCAATGTTATAGTTGACATCGGAAATACAGGTATGACTGAAGTGCCATGTGAAACAGGAGCTTTTTGGGAACTCTCACTAGGCTTGTAAAAGACAGAAAGGTAATTTTTTTCCCCTTTCTATACTTGCAAACCCATTTTGTTGCCTTCATGCACTGTAAAGCATCCTCATATATCCAGCTACTCTGCAATTAGTTTCAATCTGTAAATTGTGACTGCACAATACAACTGTGTATTCCCCATAAACTGGAAAACTTTAAAATTAAAGTACACCATGTTCCCACTTCTCCACAGGAAAACAGCAGATATTGCATATCAGCCTGAATTCAAGTTGTGACTTTTTCTTTGTGACACTTTGGTTCAGAGCTGTCCCTTGTCTTGCAGGAAGGGACAAATCTGGGGTAGTTAAAGATGGTAACACCCAGGTTTATTTTTGCCACATAAAGAAAGTCCATGGAAGTGGAAAGTTGCTCTCAATTAAGTCAGTGTATTGTCTGTATAGTCAACCATGCTTAATGGGCACATTCCCAGATATCAAATGCTTAATTCCCTAAACAAGAATCCTTAAGAGGAAGATGATGGTTGGATTGGGCTGGTGGGTTCAAGCAGGGACCTTTGCCAGCACACAGCCTGTTAAAGGAGCTCACTTAGGCACCAAAAGAAGTCTCTCTCTGAGGTGGTTTGGGTTGTGATAAATCCTGGTGAGGTTTCCCGCAGAAGGGAAGGTATGCCCAGAGTCCTGGACAGAGCCACCCCACTGTTCCTGGACTGGGAGCTGTGGCAGGTGGCAAAGCACTAGAGTGGGTTTGGAATATCCTGAGCTTATTGTTTAAAACTGATAGCAAGTTATAGCCAATGGTAGATTTGAAATGTTGAAATCTACTGAAGACGAGAAAATGTTTTGTCTCTCAAAATATCCTGATTTATTGGCTAGTTTAGAATTTATCACGTCATCAAATCAGTAAGATCATTCTTCTGTCATCTGTTAATGTTGTAAATATTAGTCAATGGTAGTATCAGTATTTTCTATGAATGTGTACTCCTTTTTTCAGTAATATACAAAACTAAGCCACTCTTATAACTCATTTTTTAAGTGTCTGACCCAGGGTCATATGAGTTTCATTACCAGTTTAGAAGTCACATCTTAATCTGTATTCTGATCTCAATATCTGAAGGACTCACTGCAGTAGATAGGAGTTGCTTTTGCTTGGCTAAGGAAAGAACTTAAGTATTTAGATAAGTTTTAGGTTTTCAAGGCAGCATATTCATCTGTTTCTTCAAAAAGAATAATATAAGGGACAGTTGAAGATGTTGAATTTTGATGTTTGGAATTTGGAAGATGCTTGGATTTTGAATAGTTAAAGAATGTGACTTTTTTGGTTACTGGATAAATTCTTTTAAACCTGTAGATTTTTACAGAGAGTGTTTTTATGCAAGCTTGAATTGTTGAATTTATTAATGTGCCTCTCCTGGAATCATACTGAAAACTCATGCATTTGTTATTCAGAAGAAAAATATTAATGTGTGTACAGGTATCTGTGGGGTTTTGTTTTATTTGATCAGCATAGCTGTTGTGTAAATAATTCTTGTTCTGCACAGCTGTGATGTGATTTGAGGAATGTAAAGGTATCTGCCCATGGAAAAAAAGAAACCAGTTACTCAGTACTTCCCGAAAACACTTCAGGGGAGAATCAGAGCCACAGAAGCACACCTGGAGTACGATACAAACACAGCACCTGATTGCAGTTCACTGAATTCGCTTGCACTGTTTAATTATTGCTTTTCAATCAGATGAGCGTCCAATAATTTGGGGTTTGAGCTGGGGAGTGCTAGTCTAAAGTAATTTGGAATATGGAGAAGATGACAGCATTTGGGGGAAGAAGAAATAAATCATGCAGTTACATTCTGGACACCTCGGAATACCCTGCAGTTTCTTACAGGGAAGCCATTCAAAACCTTCAGTCACATTTATTGGTTAGGGGAGTTCTTGGGGGGAGGAATAGGAGCCCACACCATGAGTGTGTGTAGGTGTGACTCTGTAGGAGCTGCTGCTGCTCATCCTGCCCAGGGCCCGCAGGAGGGCAGGAGGCCCCGAGGAGCTCCCACTGTGCTAAATAAACACAGCCAGCACTCCGGGCTGCAGGAGGGGAGCCACTCTGGGGGGAAATGGGCAGGGAAGAGCTGAGCAGCAGCATGAAGAGTATTCAGGTCATTCTGTTATGTAACAAAATTCATCTCCACGATATTTTGAGTGCTTTGTCACGGTGATGATGGAACAGTGGTTCCTGCCCATGGCTGGCCCTGCCTGTCGCTGCAGGTGGATATTCTGCCTGCACCTGACCTTGGCCAGTTCAGCAAGCCCTGACCTGGGCTCTGCTATCCTCCACACCTCTTCCATGGGAGACAGACACTGGTTATGCTCATTTCTAGAATTCACTAGCATACCATGTTTACTTTAAATATCTCTTTGAAACGCAAATTGAACTAACGTAAAGGGGAGAGAGGAAAATGTAAAAGTTAAATAAGCTTCAGCTTTCAAGTGTTCTGTTTATTTTTCCCTCTCAAAAAGTGTTGATCTCTCACTCAAGGCAGGTAGGAGTAAGAAAATTGCGTCTTTCCAGTTCTAGCTTCAAACTTTTGTGGTTTAAGCATGTGGGAGTTTAATTATGAAAAATTATTGATTTTTTAGAAACACCTTAGAACATTTATATTCTGTAGAATTCCTGATAGTTTGCTGAGAAAAGTAACAACAAAAATGTTAACACCTCACCTTTTTTCATAAGCCCTAGATTTACTTATCCAATGCTCTCTTTCAGTTCATCTCAATGTCCTTAAGGCACCAAAAATAAATACATATATACAAGACCAAAAAGAGTATGCAGTCTTCATCCTTGGAGATATTCCCAGATACTGAAAGAAGTCCTGAGGAACTTGTCTGGTGCTGACCCTGGTTTTAACAGGAGGTTGGATGGAGGATGGTCTCATTTGATTTCGGCCTCCATCGTTAAGATCCCACTGGTCTTTTTCACTTATTTTCACGTTAGCTCCCCAGGATATGTTTTGATTGTGTCCACACACCTGTGCACCTGTGCTTACTTCCTATAATTAGTCAGCTGAAAAAGGCTTTTTTTGTTTGTTTGTTTGTTTAGTTTCCATGTTACAGTGACAAAGTGATTCTTTTTCCTTAATATCATGTATCAAGAATTGATATTCAAGTCAGGCATTAAATTCCTCATTTGTGTTAAAGAAATGTTATTTTCCAAACTGCTGTAATGCCATGTCCAGAAGAACTACTGGACAGTTGATAGCTCTTAATGTTGATTTGATTTTAATCATCTCAAGAGTCTCACCTTTGTTTTGTCTCACCACAGTGTTTTCCTAAGTCATTCTTTGAAATGTTTTATCCCTTTTAAAATGTTGGTATTTGGGGCATTACCAATTATCAGACAGTGAAATATAAATTTATTTCTTCTGTGTTATTTGGCCACATACAACCTTGTGAGTAGATCCAAGCATTGCCTTTTTCACTGGATTGTATCAGTGCCACAAGAACATCTCAGAAGAGTAGGGCTCAGGGCTATAAACCATGTGAGGGGGAATTGTGTTTTAAACTGATTAGAACATACAAGTAATTTTCAGAAATGTTTATAAAAATTATATAGCTGTCTTTTTATTTTAAAAATTAAATACCTGGAGAGCTCTTCTCTTTCACAGAAAAAAATATGTGACATTTTTTATCTGTTCTCTTTACGTGTGTGAAACCTTTGAGACTCTCATTACTGTGAGCTGTAGGACAAACATTCCCCAAATTCTTTTTCCTGAGGAGTGTTCATTCTGTTGCTGAGTAAATACCTTTCTTGATTCCTCACTTTATAAGGAACATGTATCCCTTCCGAGGCACCTCATTGCAAATCAACTGTAATGGAAGCCCTCATCTGAGCTTTTATTGGAAGGATAAACACTCCAGCAGTTCCCTTCCAAAGTGTTTACCTGGCTTTTTCACAGCTGACTCAGTGGAATGGAGCCTTTTAAGGCAGTCTGCCTGGCATTTTGTCACTAATCTCTGCAAAGCTTTTCTAATTCTCATATGATTAATATTATAGGATGCTATTCTTTGAGGAAAAAGTAAAACATTTTTTTCTGTCTTGCTGCCTAATTTAGATATTAAATTGTTAAATCCATTTACTTTCCAGGTTTAGTCTCAAAGGCAAATAATGCCAGTATTGAACTACAAGCACAGAATCACAGAATCACAGAATTCACAGAATAACCAGGTTGGAAGAGACCTTCAAGATCATCGAGTCCAACCCATGCCCTAACACCTCAACTAGACTGAGTGCCATATCCAGTCTCTTTCTTTAAACACATCCAGGG
>WAAG01024970.1:17164-35033 GCA_013390105.1 Tichodroma muraria
GAGATTTTATGGGTTTTTTGGTCATTTTATGTTAAAAAAAAAAAAAAAAAAAAAAAAAGTATGTTTGCCAGGACTTAAACAAGTTAAAAACACCAGCATTCTACTAAAATAACCAGAACAAGAGCATTTGGCACAAGAGAGCTGATGTACTGTCACTTTTATTTAGCTGATATTCTATTCAAACCTTATGCAAGACTCGAGATAGTCTCCCACAGAGGAGGGAAAGAATAATCCATCAAAGCAAGTGCCAGTCAGGCATGGGAAAAGGGGTATTCTCACCAAATTCATTTGAAGTATCAGTGACTGTTGTGGAAATTAAGATAAATACGAGGAAGAAGTTAAAAATAAACAGTGTCTCAAGGAGTATAGGCCAAACGCTAAGCAACATATTTCATTTATCAGAGCTGTAATCTATCTTCTCCGATGATTACTAGCATTGTGATGCCTTATATAATTAGTTTTATAAAATTATCTAAATGAAAAATTTTGGTTTAGCAATTGGACAACATTCTAAATTTGACAACATCCTAAAGCAGATTTATCAGTTAACCAAAAAACCCCTAATCTCTTCTCCAAGTCAAATTCACGAGGTAATTTTACATTCCCCTTCAGGCCGACTGAAAGGACTTTCACAACACAGAGTAGGATGTAGGAATTTCAGCAATCTCGTCTGATTCCAAGTAATTTTTTGCACAGTTAGAATGTGTTCAGAATTATTTTGTACACTAGAAATGAGTTGTTTGAAGGACATTTTTGGATCAACAATGAATTCTAATAAAATTGCAACCATCTCTTTCCTTGAAGAGGTACGAGTAAATTGCTTTCACCTCTGTTTTGTATTTACCAAGAACTACAGGCTCACTCTGCAGTAATTACTTTTCTCGTATCTATTTCAGTTTGTAGCATGTCCATTCAGGAATACATGGGATATACTCACAACATTGTTTAAAAATACTCAGAATTAAGTTGTTAAAGAATGGTGAGCCCAGAACACAGAAGGTGTTTTGTTTGGTGGTTGGTCTTCCAGACCAGCTTATGGCAAACTGAAGATTGTCAAAGTGAAGCTTTTGCAGATGAATAGTGTTTGTTTCCAACTCCTTTGAATTGTATGCCAAAATATATGTGGAGAATATTATAATTTGGTAACCTGTATTTCAACCAGCTTTCAAACCATCCATTCAATGTCTTTTGTTTCTGCTTAGCTGTTACTTTTAGATGCTACATGACACAGCATGTGCTGCTTGTACTTCCTGAAAAAAAACATTACTAAGGTGAAAGTGAATTTCATGACAAATGTAATGACAGGCAAATACTGTAGTGAGAAATAGCACACACTTACCTCCTTGTTTTCCTACCTTTCCTGTTCTTTCCATCTTCTTCCCTGTTCCTTTCCCTGCTGTGTTTTGAAAAGGTCTCTCAATTGTTAATTGACTTGACTGAAAAGGAGTAAACACCTAAGGCTTTGAAAGCATCTGGATTTTAGACAGGGCTAATTTATTTCTCATTTTTTGAACTACTGAGCTGGCAAAACCAGGCAGCACAAACTAATACCAGCTTTAGGATCTCCAGTCTCCAAGAACTTCTTAAAGTGTTTTTTTTCATTTCCATTTTCTGATTTTCCCAACAGGACCCCATCATGTCTGTTTCTGTATTCTATTTTACCTGGCTTTAATTTATTATGGTATTCAGTGCTAGCTAAAATTCTCTGCAGACCTTTGAAATACTCTTTGGATATCTAGCTTCCTGAGACTTGAATTTATTTGTACTTACTAAGAGCTGTACACTTTTAATCTTCTTGGGGTTTAGATATTTTTGCTTTTCATGACAGAATTTTACAATAATTGTTTATTTGAAAAATTATTTATTGTTTTTTTCCCTCTGCATTGCAAGTTGTCAGGCGTAAGTAGGAGGAATTCCTGTCATGTATTTCCTTGAGCTCACCCAGCGTGCATTGTGCAAATTAGAATTAATATAAAAAGATTTTAAAAACAATAACAACATTTAAATTTTAATTCCATGGATCATTAATTGAAAACAACAAGGCATAAATAATAAATTTCATTATATATCTCCCAACACCTTTTTGCACAATGGTGTCATTGATAGAGGCATCAATGAGAAGTAGGAGGAATTGAAATAAAACCTATTAAGAAAAAGAGATGTCATTACTTTCAAATAAACATGTGTTTTGGATAGAGAATTTAATCAGTCTGTGGAGAAAAAAAGGGTTGAAAAGTCATAAATGGCCTGCAGAACACTAGAAGTGCACGTGAGATTTCACACCACTAAAATTTTAATCAAAAAGCGTTAATCAGTAGTAGTGAAAATAGGCGAGATGCACAGAAATAAAAAGACAAGTGATAAGGTAATAGCGGTAAAAAAGGGACGACACGAGACGAGATGAAGCATAGTTAGTTACTTTTCCAGGTAAAATGAGTAATATCATTAAACATTACAGACAAGAAGGAAGTGCATCTTGGTGGTAGCATCATTTAGAGGACTGAGATCAACTCTGTCCATCCTCTGTATTCTGCACCAAGGACTAACTCCCAGCTGGTACTGCTTTTAGTACTGCATGATGTGCTCTGGGACCTGTGCCATCAGCACAGTAGTTTGTGGTTTTATCACTCAGAAAAGATTTTAAACAAAAACTACTGACATTGTTCAATCTTCCCCATTTGTTATTCACTCCCAGTAGGCAGAGTATGGGTTTTCCCCTTAAGTGGAGCGATTCAAAATTCTCTGCTCTGATGTGTTTGACGCAGACGCCATCGCTGCTACCATAGAACCACAAAGTTTTATGATGATGGAGTGCAGCCAAGCCACAGAACTGAGTATTTGGAGAAATACCCCGGCTATGGCAACGTCTGCCCTCCTGAGAGCTGTAAGCCAAGACCAGAGTTCCAAGAGGATCGGGGGAGAATGGATGGCACCACAACATTCAAGTAAATATTTTCAAACACTGTTTTATAATTAGTCTGTAAAGTCTCCCAGTCTTTGTTTTTTAAGTGGGGGCTAAACATTGTATTGCAAACTTCTCAAAATGCAGTCATTGCATCCTTTGCATTTTTTGCATATTTACAGCATAAATGTTGAGTATAGAAATACAGTTATCACAAAAAGGTCGTAAAAAATAGCAAACATGCATATGGCAAGAGTTGCATTCTTTACAGCAGCCTTTAACCTGTAAAGAGAATAAAAAATTTTCGTCTTGTTTTCAGCCTATTAGGAAATTTAGGTCTTGTGGAAAAGCTGGCAAGCTGGAGAACTTTCTGTAATACATCTGTAGAATCCAAGATAGTGGGAAAATGAAATATTAAGAAAAAAGAACAGGGATCCTTTTAATGATTTTTTTAATTCAGGTTATTAGTTTTAATAAAATTATTAGTTTTAAGAAAGCAAACTGTGAAGGGATTCAGTATATCTGTCCTGTCTGTGCACAGACTCTGATTCTAAGTTTACAGAATAAAAGAGCATCTTTCAAAGAATTGGAAAAAAATATCACCCATTCATTGTTAGTGATGTGACAGCGGCATCAGCTTTTACTTTTTCCGTGATTGTTGTTTTTCTTTTAAGCTGTGACGGCATCTGGTGAAATTTCTTTGTTTATCAGAAAAAAAAAAAGAGACTGAAAGGCCAAATGCTATTCTGCCAGACTGGTCATGTGCTCGTATGGACTATTTGAACACCCACCTATGTAATATACATCCTTTTAATGTGATGTGCCCATACAAAAACATGAAATGCTGTTTCTAATTATATTCCGTTCTCCTCATGCAATCAGTAAATGCTACCGCTTGTTGTAATTTGAGCTTTGCTCTGCTTCTGCTTTCTGATCATTTCCTTGCAAAATTATAGCAACTTTGTAAGTCTCCTTTCAGATACTTTAAATAATATTGTTAAACTGTGAATGGGACTCAGAGTGTTAAAAAACTTACTTCACCATCTACCTTTGAGTAAAGACTCTATAATGCATCACAGACCCTAGATTTATTACAGTGGTTTTCTCTCCTTTGTGCTATCCCTCCAGCATATCGTGTCTGATAGATTTTCAGAGTAAACATCTTGTTATTTTTCCATATAGTGGAAAAATTACAAAAGTGACTTCAGAAGGAAGAAAATATTTTTTTACCAGTGTTTTCTTTTTCCCAATTCAGATCTGATTATTTACCATATGAAATTGTCACGAGACCTTTTCGGCCACAAGCAGAATATAGACCAAAGTCGGGGAAGATTGACCTGGGAACCATATACCAGAGAGATTACAATCCTCATAAAGTAGGACCAGTGACATTAGCAAGGCCTCGAGAGAGGAAACACTCTTCAGGAGCAAAAGTGGATACCATCCCAACCTATCGAGGTAATAATATGTGACCCCTAAAGAAAGAGAAATTACCAAGATGGAGGTGGCATTTCAAATTACCTGTGTTAGAAACTGGATTTGTTATTTTGGGATAGGGAGTAAAACATACGAGAAAGCAGGTGATGATGCCCTAAAGCATTCAGCACTCCAGTTGTTGAGGGGGGGACCTGTTGCTTCTAAATGAAAAGCCCTCTCTGAGGTTTGCTTGGCTACAAGGAAATTCCAACAGGCACTTGGTTAGGCTATCTCAGGCAAAACTGGATGGAAATTAAGGTGCAGTGTATTTTTCAGGTAGTTTTAGTTCATGTGACTTATTTTTCCACAGAGTAGGTCAAAAGTGGAATTTAGGCTTCTGCTTGTGTATAGCTTACATATGCATCATCCTAGTAATGATCTGTCTTGAAACAAATTATTATGATGATCAGAGCAAAGGTGCTAAATTTTTTAAGTAAAATGGAAGATACTGTATTTAAAACATGTATAAGGCTATATTATGTATAGTTTCTGTTGAGCAAATAGTCAAAATAAGGCATCAGGTACAATTTTGGGGGTCTGTTTTTATCACACACTATAATAGAAGACAGTTTCGTTGGATCACAAACATGCAGATAAAATTATCATTTTCTTTCTTATTTTTACATCCAATTTCTTTGTTTTGCAAGATTTAATACCAGAAGACTTTGTCTTCATTTTAAAGGAATGGTCTTAAGTAATAACACCTGTATGGTGTTTCTGGTTTTGTCTTACAGATCACTATAGGTTATGGAAAAGTCAAAGAACGGAATCCTGTAAGGTGGAGCGTGAATACGAGCCACCTTCAGCGAGGTTTGGAAATCCTTCTACATTTCAAGATGACTACATCCCTAGGCAGCCCAATCCCCCCCCAAGCT
The DNA here is from genome assembly GCA_013390105.1 of Tichodroma muraria. Taxonomy (NCBI): domain Eukaryota; kingdom Metazoa; phylum Chordata; class Aves; order Passeriformes; family Sittidae; genus Tichodroma; species Tichodroma muraria. Next base: position 22,418 of record WAAG01024970.1, read on the forward strand.
GTAAACCTTGTGACTCCAAGCTGCCAGAGGGGCCTTTCGATGGCAACACCATCCATCGCACCGCGTACGTCGTCCATGAGATGGAGCCCTTGTTTGTAAGGTCAAGGGAAGAGTACAAGCCAAGCGACCAACCCTTTGAAGATACCACAACCCACCAGAGAGATTTTAAAGGGATGCCCGGGGAACAAGCCAAAAGCTGCAAGCCTGAAAGTAGAAAACTTGGATCTGATGATCCTTTTAAAGGAACCACTGAATTCCAGGATCGCTATCAGCCATATTTGGTCACCGCACCCGAGTTCCACAAACCAAGAGAGTATGTTCCACCCACAGACAAGATGGACCTCAAGTCCACAAACCGTCTTGATTACATTAAACACAAGGTTGCTCCTAGAGTCCCCATAAAACCAGCTCCTGGAAGAAAAAACACTGGCCCTTTTCAAGGGAAGACTACTACAAAAGAAGACTATCAACCCTGGAGCGTTTGTCCACAAGGGCTTATTAAGAAAGAACAGGAAATTCAAAAACCCTCAGGAAGATTTTCTAGTTTAACTACATTCAGGTCCCATTACATACCACATCAGGCCAATCCACCTCAAAGTTTCAAACCTGTACACACTGTAGCTACGGCAGTTCCTTTTAAAGATGAAACTTTGTATCGCACTGAATATACTCCAAAGAAGCAAGAGGTCTGCCCAGGACAACAGCCAGATGCTCTGGGTTATGTCTATGTGAACACAGATTCTCAGGGTCACAAATTCTACCGCCAGGTGTCCCCAGAACGTTCTGGGTTAAACTGTAGTCCTATTCCAGAGGAAGTACCTGCTGTGTCATAATACTTAAGTGCAATATTTCAAGCACCTTGGTAAAATAATTGGAAACCAACCTGTTCATTTTATCTTTAAATAACACTGGAAGCAAATTAAATACTGCAAATTTTCCTTTTAGAAATTTGAAGAAAACCGAAGCCAAACCAAAGTTTATTATGAGGCTAATAAAGATTTGCCAAATGCTGAAGGAACACTACTCCCTATATGGCATCTGTCCTTTTTCTGATTGTGCATTCTGGTTTCCTTGACTCCCCAGATTTCATCACACCCCATCTCAAGCATATCATAACATATTTAATTCTTTGATATTTTCTGCAATCAAGTTTGCATTTGTGAAATAGCAAGTGTCTTTTGCTGGTAAAATATTTTACACAGTTAGCAAATAATGTTTACAATGATCTAAGAAATCAGTAATAATCTCAGTAATCTGCAAGATTTTTTTTCTTTATATTTTACTGCCCAGATCACAAGATAGCATGCCATGACACCTAGGCATTTCTAAAAACCTGGTTTTAGCTTTAGTCTTCACTAGCTTCATTCCGATCTGAAGTGAGTATAAAGGTCCCACTGTAATTTCTGGTAGCAATTAACAAGTGGTAAACTTGCTGTTTTTCTGTACACATCGTTGAAACACTCAACCACCAAATGACCAAAGGTCATTAGACTCTGTTTCCTAATTTCCCTGGTTGTGCTCCTTCAGCTTTGCTTCCAAAGGAAAGAAAATTGATGCACCTTGGACACACTGACATGCTAGTGCATGAATCATCTTTAAACCCAGTGAGCAAATTCAGCCAAATCTCATTATGAGACTGCAGAGGTGTACAGAAAATAGAGCAAACTCAGGTAAAAAAAGAAATACCAGCTGAGATGCAGAAATCTGTAGGCAGCCTGGCTTCAGCCTGTCTGCTTTTCAAAGAGTTGCTTGTTCCAAATACAGACACCAATCTTTTTACAGAAATTTTACATGAAATTGCTTCTGTATGAAATACTTAGTATTTTCTCTATGTATCTTTATCTGATTTTGAGAAATCCAGATGAATCAATTTTAGTTTTACTATATTCATGATTTAAATAAGTCCCAATTAATAGTTCTGTAATTAACTGTATTGTCATGATCTGTCACACTATTCCAGTATGAATTTTTTCTCAGTATTGCATATCTTGTACCCATTGGTGTAGAACAGTATTTGGGTTCTGCAGAATCATGTGGCTGTACTTCATAAACAAAGTCTCTTATAAAAGGGCTAAGATCAATGATGGGAACATTTTTAAAGCAGGAACTTGGTCACATGAAAGCAAGAAAGCTGAACTGAGAAAATCAGCTGTGCACTAAAGCATTGCATGAGAGGAATCCAGACATTATTAGAGCATCAGTCACTTTTACAGAACTTTTGTCTTTGTACTATGTTTTTGTAGTATCACTTACCCTGTTAATGACATGGCAAATCAGTTTTGCTTTTCTGTCTGAAAATTATTCACCTCCCTCAGGTTGCGAATGAACAAAGACAATGTAAATCTATGAGATCCTAAAAGCAGGACAGGAAAAAGTCCAATTGCTTGTCATCTTTCTGTACCACAAAAGAATACACTCCACTGAGTCATTCCCTGTTATGCCAAACTGAGGAAACACAGCCAAAACTTTGCACAGTCACACCTACCCAGGTTCACATCCTATACACAGTCCTGGTACCTCTGGAGCTGTTTACAGAAGCTTCCAGTGCCCTCCAGCTCTCCTTTCTAGGGAGGGAAAAATGCAGCCTGAATCCATGAAGTTACATGTGCCTGCATGTTCTGCTCAAAATGGCTCTTCTGCTGGGTCTGTGAGGGAGCCCAGATGCTTTTTTAAATTTTCACAGCTGTTTTTTCAGTTCTGAAGTCACTTCCCTCCCTTAAGTTATGGAAAGTCATTTGCTGCCACCTACCAGCACAGTACAAACATTTTGAGAGGAAGGGAAGTGGAGGGCATATTCAGATACATTTAATGGTTCTTCTGCAGATGTGTTTGAAGGCTTTTTTAGGGTGGAGGGGCATATTCCCTTTCATTTAGTCCTTAATGTTTTCCCCTAAGTTTAATAGTGAAAGAGAGAAACCTTTATTACTTCACAATTGAAAAAGCCCCAACACACTGGTTGTGCTTCCAGGAAAAGCATCAAATGATATTATAAACCTTCAGACACTATTCAATACCTGACGTCAACTTTTTCATAAGCAACGAATTACTGAAATGCAGACCAAGCAAAGAGACGGCTGGAAAACTAATATTTTTCCAAAATAACAGCTGTTAAAAAAGCATTCTATGATGTCATGCTAATCCAAGATGTAAAAGCAGAAGTTATTCATGGATTCAGTTGCTGTTCTGAGAGTGCTTTCCGTGTACTCTGCCTTCCAGCAGCAGGCTCCACAGCACTGCTGTACAGAGCCTTTACTCTTTTTAAAGACTGCACAAATGGAATTCGAAAGGAAAATTAAGCCTTTGCCAATATTGTTATCTAGGATAACTCTGAAACACCACCATTACATTGTTAGACATTTATTTTCTATTTAATAAAAAGTTTTTTAAGGCTTGTATTGTTCATACTATTTCTTAGACTATTCTTTCTAAAGACTATTTACACATAATCGGTATTCTGAAACAATTTCTTTTTCATGGAGGTATTCCTATCACTCACTTAATACAAAACATGGAGCTGTTCTGTCAGATCTAAATGAACTCTTCTTGGTGAAGCCCCAGAAAAGAAATGCAATTTTATTTCTCCTTTTAAAGAATCCTGATTGTATATTTCAGTGAATCAGAGCTGACATTTGGATCTTGGCAAATTATCTTCCCACTTTTTCAGTCAGGTTACATCTATTTCGACTCTTAATAGCAATGCAAAGCAGACTGCAGTGAAGTTGACAATATGTCTGGTAGACTGTTAAAAATAAGAACTAATCTGAGGCTTTGAAAAAATCTCAGAATTACAGACAAGGTTGAAAAAGTAAAAATGAAAGCATGGTTACCATGCAAATCATGGTAATAAACAATCTCAGGGTAATCACAGTGTTGAATAATCAAACTATACTTTATTTCAGAAACAGCAAAACTACCTTCAAGAAGCTAAAGTCTTCAGTTACTGGAGAAGCAATAAAATAATCTACAGAGGAATGTCATGCCAGTTGCAATCACAAACATTTACAGCACTGCTTCAGTACAGCATGCATACTTAACCAAAGTTAACGCAACAAAAAATGCTATGTGTTAACATTTGAAAACTTTAAATATAAAGGGAAAATATGAATAAGAAATTTTGGTAATAAGAAAAAATATATGTCCAAAAATCTTTATTAAACACTGTACAAAAAAAAAATATTGCACTTTTAAATCAGACAATAAATATCTACAAAAGTATCTTACAAATGTTTAATTTAAAAAAACTGCTTAAACAATCAAGACCCATTGCTGATGAATAAGGTAATGATCAGGAATATCCTCTCCTTGCAGTCAGCCTTGGACACGATAGTCCACCCTAAACATTTTCTATACAGTAGTGCTACCCTAATTCTCAGTGATGCAAACCCTCTGTGCAGGATGCTGTGTCTGAACTGGCCCCACAGCACTCCCAGCCCTCCGCCTGTCACACAGGTCAGAGATGGAACACGAGAGCCAAGTCAAAGTAAGCTTTCAGGCCTCCAATATGAGCAGTAGTTTGGAAACTACAAAAGAAAAAAACATCTGTATTCTGCCTCCTGTGGGGTCCTCTCTGCTTAAAGCCCTAGTCAGACAATCTGCAATATGGAGGATAATTTACCCAGGAATATCATTGTAAGAATTTATCAACTTGCAAACGACTCGGTTAATGGTCGTGATGGAAAAATTATCTTGATGAAAAAATGCTCAAAATAGATCTCTTGCATTTGTCTGTCTTCACAAATAATAAATCTTCCTTGGACATTTTTCCCCATTAATGGAGAAAAATAGAATGATTATTCAAAATAAGAAATCTGACAGCTATTTTGGCCAGTTACTGGCTCCTCATTTGACTTGATATGCAAGAGAACAGTGCTCATAAGTGTTTGTTCACAGCTCTGACAAGGAAGCTTCTGTCTCATTTAATATCAGTAAAAAAGTATAACCATGCCAGGACTTCGATTGTACTTCAGAGACTGGAATTAGAATAGGAACAATAAAAAATGACAGCTCGTTTATTCGAAGGAGATCTACTGCTGCTTTGAAAATTGTACTAGGTTCTATAGTTTCTTACTGCGTACACAGAAAACACAAGCAGGAAAAATTCAATATACTTCTGTGTATCCATCTGAGAGCTAGTATCTGTAAAGTATATCCCATGAGATCAACCCTTAAGCTCAAGCTGTTTATGAAAATGAAGCTGCTGCCAAAATTTTACAGCTACAAGCCACAGCTTCTATAAATTTAAAAATGGTGTTAAATATGATGAAAAAAAACCGAACTGAAATCCTGAGAGTCAACGGATGCTGCATTTGCACAATTTTTTGAAATATTTTTGTGACTCTTCCTCTTAAGGACAGTAACCACTATTTGCTGCTTTTAGCTAATGTTTTTTTCACCGAAAATTATAAATGATGGCTTGCAAAATTTTGCAGATGATATGCCACGATATTACCTTGCTAATCCAGACATGTTTAAAACATTAGAAGTTCCATTGCAAAGAATGAAAAATGAAAGCTCCCAGAAACAATACCTTGTCCAGCACATCAATCCACAATACTGTGTTTTCATCAGCCCCATGTTGCCATTTAACTGTTACAAACTAATGTCTCATTTACAAGAACATACTTCAAGCAGGTTGGTTCAACGAACCTCTCTTCTCATCTCTTCACTGCAGCATCATGAACTTGCCATAGAGAACTTATATTTCTTGACATGATTGACAACATCTTTGTTTGTAGGTGTCTATCAAGCATAACTTTAGTTGCTTTACAAACGTACAGTAGTGAGTTGTATCCTTGCATTCGCCTTCTGAAAAATATATTTAAACATCACAAGGCTTTGTAGGGAGCAAAAGAGAAATAGCAGAACTAGCCATAGTAATTGTAAACAACTGATGGGTTCCTGCTAGCTTTGTAATTATTTTAATGTGCATTTCTGGCAGCAGTGGATTCAAAGCTAAACAAGGTCACAAGTAAGTGGTGTGATCTCACTGCATTCATTTACTCATTGTCTGTTTCAGAGCACTACCCCATCTCGGAGGCATTAACAGCTCGCTCAGGGACTTTTGAGTCACAACTGGCACAGTCATGTAGGGAAGTTTGCAAAAAACTTCCTAAATATCCTGTTTCTAAAAGTGCTTTTGAGGCTTTAATATCAAACTGGCCTACTTAGAGAAAAGAAACCTCAGGATTACGAAGTGCTCCTTGGAGAGGATAGTTTTACCTTTGATGTACAATCAAATGCTTGTAGAATCAATAGTGTACAACTGTGAGTCACTTTCTAATATAACTGCTACAAACTATTACTAAGCTCATATTTAAATAAACATTTACATACTGCCACAGGATGTGACATTGCAGTGTTGCCAGGTCACTGGTCTCTTCCTCCCTCCACAGAACTGCTCAGGCACAGGTTTGTTGCTCTGCCTGTGCACGCAGGACACTCGTCTGGACTGGAACCCACTCCCACAGCCCACACTGCAGGGCCTCCAGGGGCCTGTCTGCCAGTACACATCGCACACCTCTGAAGAACAGTTCCTTCTGGCAGGAAGGCTGTGCAGGGAAATAAATGGCAGTTAAATGTTTGCTTTTGTGCTAAACCCTTATTCACACAATAGAACTGATCAGCCCCCATGCCCCTGCTTATGGCACAGCTAGCCAGGGTCCTCAAGATTGTCCCTGTGTTTTGAATATCTCCAAAGAGGGAGATGCCACAACTTTCTGGGCAACCTGTTCCATTTTTTCTTATGTTTAAGCTAAACTCCCTTTATTTAATTTTGTGCTCACTCATCATGCCTTCTCGCTTATGAGAAAACATAAGTTTCTTTAAACCAGTTTCTTAACTCTGGAATAGAAAATGTATTTTATCCTTGAGAAAACTTAACTGACCCTGAAACACTGCATACTGGATGCTGTGTGTTCTTCAGGCATAATCTCTCCTGGGTTCCTGACTTCATCCTGCGCCCACAAAGGGATGACTGTCTCTACCTCCGTTTCTTTGTTTGACACAAAAGAATTTGCCTACTTGTACTGCAGTGACAATCCTGTACCTTCAATTTCATCCTCTAAGGAATCTAACTTGTAACTTCATCACACTGTTTACCTCTTCCTTTCATCACAAGAAGAGTTTGGCACTGAAGATCCATTCTGAAGCTGACATATCAACTGATGGTGTTGTGAACCTGCAGGGCGGCCCACACAGCGACCAGAACACTGAAAATTGAGAGAAAAGGGTCAGGGGAGAGACAAAGAAACAGCCAAGTTAGTAACAACAGAATTATCCTCCTAGGGAGTTACCCAGCTACACAGCCCAGCCATGATTTCTTGCAACTTGCCTTCTTCAGCTCTGTCACACCTCAGTTTGGATAAGGCCTACATATTTTTGGTTCTCTCTGTGCAATTTTGCCAAGACACTGACTTTCCTGCCTGTTCCCAAAGCTAAATCCATTGTCTTCTCTCATCATGCCACATCCCTACTACGACAGAATTCTTTCTGTAGCTCTGCCCATTGCAAACTTGCCTTGCTAAAACTTGTATTTGCAATTATATATCTATATAATACAATAGCAATTCTAATTAATTACTTTGCACACTAAACCGTAAATAAAAATCATATTAAGATAAACATAAGTTTGCTGCATGAAGGAAGAAACAGAAAATATAGGAAAACAGACTTCTGTGCATTCTGTGAAATGGACTTTTTCTATGTGCTGTTGAAGCACATTCATTTATGTTTTTTGGGGGACTTCATAAATACAGCTATGCAAACTGTGTACTAATATGACTGCAAAAAAAGCAACAAACTAGCTTGGAAAATGGAATACATTGTAATGGCTTAGCTTATAAAATACCCTGAAGCTAATACTCTGGTTTCAGGTCGTGTCTTCAACAAAAAAAAAGTTGCTCAGAGAGGATAAAATGAAAAAAAACCAAGATTTCTAATTGTCTGGTCTGAAAGGTAATTACAGCCACAGAGCTCCTCCCCTGTGCAAGAGGAAGATGCTCAGCCACAAGAGGTCAGCTGCTCAGCCCCCACTTTTATAACACAAGGAGATTCCAGACTAACGCCGTTCCTTACCCGCGTTTTCGCCTGTGCTGGCCCCAGCGCACAGGAGTGCCCCGTGCAGGCTCTCCTTGCCACAGGCCGGTCCCTGCGGGGACAGGCCCCTGGCAGCAGGGCCAGGGCGCTGCCGTTGGCTTTGGCTTGGTGACACGACAGCTGTCGATGATGAAATCCACTGCCACAAGATGCAGAGCACTCAGACCACGGCCCAGCTACCCACCTACAGGATGCACAGACACATTTAGAGCAATCACTGCCCCCCTGCTGGTAGCCGGCAGAAATGGTTTGCAAAGAAAATGCGAAAGAACCTGTCCTTGCAAGTTTTAGATGTGAGAACAGTTAGAATCAGCTTCTTCTTCACTTGGGCAAGGTCTTTGGAACGTGGTTAACTGATGACAGCAGATTTGCTACCTGAGGTTACACTGCTTGTCACCAGAATCTGTTACTAGGTGAGCCCTGCAGACCCTGCTGGATGTGACATTCCAGGAGGAAGGAGAGTGTACTTTTCCATTGCTTATAAAATGGATGGTACAATTTAGTTGGTACTAAAGTGACAGCTGCCATAACTCATCCAAATTTAATACATCAAGATCTCACCGGATAATGGCTCAAGCAGAACATGTTATTTATTGATTAGAAGTTGCAAATATTTAGTCTGTCTTGGCAGCTGTGAACAATACTGGGGAGGCAGCAGGTGGTAATACAATCAAGTTGACTTGCTCTTTGCATAAATTTAGGATAGAAACATAAAATGGACTTTATGTGTGCCACAATAGTGACAACAGGAAAAAAATTCTATTTTCTTCAGCAATTATTTCATTTTCTTACACTCAAACAGCTTATATACATTCAAGGAAAATTAATCTTTTACAGTCTGCACCTTTGTCTTTTTCTCCCTTTTAAAGATGAAGTACTTTTGCAAACATTTGGTGCAGTGCATGCACAGCAAAGCACAAGTTAAGTAGATACTCAAGGCCATATATTTGCTTAACTGTACCTCTCCACTGTGACAGAGAGAAGTGACTAAATACATGCAAAATGCTTTGAACAATTAAGGTCCCGTGCCACTGGCCATACATCTAAAGCCTTTATAATTCTATGGATGCTTCCTAAAGAGCTGCCTTGAGATGAGAAGATTGTGCAGAAATCAGTAAGTGGGAAAATGGGAAGGGAAATCTGGACATTCTGCACTTCTCTCTCAGGTCAGTAATCACAGGGAAGGAAGAGGCACCAAGAAACAGACACAGGGCTATTTTCCAGGCATCTGAGATGCTCTTCCTGTATAGAAAGCATGGAATATTCCATGAAAGAAAACCAATTTATATGTTAGCATACACATATGGCTCAAGGCAGAGTTAATTGTGCTAGTACACACACAATTGCCTTCCTTTGGTGATTACATAAAGCCAAGTTAAAAGCAGAACAAATCTAAGCATTTAAAAAGATAATTCCGTTACCATTCTCTTTAGCCATATGAAATAACCTATTTGTTTATGTTGTGAATACTCCAGGGCCAGTGATAATCAGATTATTTAGTCATGCCCTGCAATCTACTGAAAGGCATGACCTTGCTCAGAAGAGCCCCAGGACCTCTTGCCCCCTCCTGTCATCTGCTCCAAATGCTGGAGCTGAAGAGGGAAACCTGCAACTGAAGCTGTGTTTCAAACTATTAGTTTGATTTCAGTATTTTTCTACTGGCAAAATGTTTGCTTTCTCTGGCTGGCTGGAGTTCAGTCTCACAACTTAAGATGATCTACTGCTAATAATGAAATATAAACAATTTCTCCTGATACATTTCTATTGCTGTGTTTTCTCCATTTAGAACAGAATTTGGAACATACTGGCAAGATGCGCACTCACAATGTCAGCTAAGGTCTTAACGTTTCCCTGCCAATATTTTCCAGTGAGGGACAACTCCAAAGTGTGTGTATCCCTCACAGATTTTTGCTGATAGTGATGGCCAATTCTTTAAAGCAATAAAAAGCACTTGTTTTAAGGATCCTGTGGGGTTTCCTGTTGAAAACCTGGAGAAACACCCTGTTGAGTTGGAATGCTCAGTGCAACTCACAGTCTAGAAGGTATGGTTTTGGCCTTTGGAATCAGATGTTGTGATACACTTGTCTGTGACATAAATATTTTCAGCCTCATGACCCCCAGTTGATCCAGTGAAAAAACTGGCAGGGAAGAACATTCAAGGAACACTGTGGTGAGTGGTATCAAAGACGAATGAGGCATTCCACAGAAAACTTCTTACACAGAGCTCTGCTGGCACAAAGGCGAGCAGGTGAATGCAGAGTTACCCTGGCCACTCTAAACACAACAAGTTTTCCCTCTGGGGTGGCACAGATTCCACAAAACTGCACATCCCAGTGTCTCGAGGGGATCTCCAGCTTAGCTTTTGAGGTGTGGTGTGGTAGCAGCAAGACTTGCTGCAGCAGCATGGAGACACGCTCAGGTCTTATTTATTCAGCTGAATTAAGTTCTCCCCTACTTGCTTGTGATCCATTTCCACATCTCTCATGCTTTAAGCTCTCATGCTTTTTCATGATGAAATAAGTCCCATATTTCACACCCAGAGCATAAATACAGAGACAGTTTCAGGAGGTGGTGAGTGCATTTTAATACACAAAGAGCACATGGAAATAGAGCAGAAGGGAGTTTACCTGGGAGGGCAGTCCTCTCTGTTGCAGGGCTGGTAAACAATCACTGGCTTTTGCATCTCTCTGCATTGAGACTCATTTACTTTCTGTTTCTCTGCGTTTGTGCACTGTGGGCTCCTGGAGCGGGTTCCTGAATGCCCACAGGTGGCAGAGCAAGGGCTCCACTCAGCATATTCCCAGGTGTAATCTAAGAAATACAATGGGAAGCAGTGTGAGAGAAGCACTGTTCATTGGAACTGTCACATTTTGATTGATTTGGCAGCACGCTCTGTAGGCTGGACAGACACCACATCCTCCGTAGAAGAGCAAATATTTCAGAACTGGGAAAAGGGACCACGAGCCAAAGCAGAATTTAGTTCTGCTCAGCTTCCCCTCAAGTTCAGCCCATACCTATGAGCATAAAGCTCTCTAGAAGGCAAATGAGATCAGCACATGAAGGGCAGAACCTGGCTCACAGTAGGAACTGATGAGCTTCCCTTAAAACTTTCATAACATTTTTATACAATGAGCATTAAAAAGAGGAAATTGTAAATCAGGCTCTCTAGGTTTCCTGCTGTTCTACAGCAAGTTTGTCCTGAACAAAACTCATCTTACTCCAGACACCTCACATAATTTCAGGATTTAAGAAAATCCTGTCCTAAACTACAGAGAAGTATTTAATGTAAAAATAATTTGCCACTGAGGCATCTGGCAAGATGAAAAAGGAATTTGTTTTAAAGAGCGTTTTATATTAAAAACCGATCACCTCTAACAATTACTACCTTTATATTTAGTCAAAATTCCACACTTACCCCTTCCTCCACAATTTTTTTTGACACTTGGTAAAAGATGAAGTACTATGCAATGTTGACAGATTTTTATGTGATCACAGAAGGAGTCAGGTTTTTCTATAATAACCAAGAATAATTGATAGCTACCAGCTGTGTCCACAGACTCACTCTTGCAGCACATAATGAATTCTTTAACTTATTGTTTTTCAATGTTTCCTTATTACTTCTGGATTTCTTAAAATAATACAAAAGGGCCTTTTTCAAAGTAGAAATAGTTAAATTTACTGACTGCAGCTATGATGGAGAGACTGTATTGTTTGTTTAACTAGGATGACACTGCTCAGAAGTGCCCTCAAGATGCCTACTGTGCTAAAACCACCAAGGGAGGTTTTACAGCCTCACAAATGCATGGGTATGGCAGTGATGAAACTTTTATGTAAGTGCCAATCACAGTTAAAGCTCAAAAATAGAAAATGGAATCACCCAAAAATACTGCCCAACCTGACTGGAGAGGGGATTGGGCAACCAAAAGGAATCCAGCTGAAGACTGCAGGTAGACAGTTCAATAATTGGCAGAAATTCTAACTGTAATGGGATCTAGATTAGGATCTAGGGCTGGACCTGTTTTCTTAAAAATTCTATTAGGGTATTTTCTGATTTACATTTGGTTTTTAAAAGTAAATCTTTTGATCATAGATGTGTTTCAGTAAGATTCCTTTGTGAATGTAATTCCTTAGTAACCTCTCAGGCACTCCAGGACCCTCTTCACCCATGAACAGTTCACTGAGAACATCCTCATACAGCGCACAGGGGATCTGATCCTACTGCTTGAGTCCCTTCCACATAAGCCGTAAGCCAAATCAAACTGATAGATGAAGAGATAAAACATACAGAAAAGCTTTCAATGTCAACAGATGTTTGGTTTTAAATCTGAGTTCCTAATTATAATTGAGTTTTAAAAAAGAGAACATAATTATTTTCTAAACACTTCATATGTTTAAAACTTGACAAAATGTTTGCAGATACAGCTGATCGTCCTGTTGGTGCATGTGCGAGTTTATTTTAAAATACATCAATTTTGAAATTCAGTTGCACATGTTGTAGCCTACTGATATAAACGTGGTTTTG
>WAAG01024975.1:3054-16200 GCA_013390105.1 Tichodroma muraria
CCAGATGGGTAAAGAGAAGTTCTGCATAAAAGGATTTGGAGATACTGGTGGAGTTTGAAATTGAGTTGAATGTGAGCTGATAGCATGGCCTTATCTTTTTTTGAAGGTGCAGAGCGATACGGCAAGAGGCAAATGGAGTAAGTTTGAAACCAGAAATTCCCATGAGGTACCAGAAACAACTTTGTTACCATGAGGGCAGTCCAATACTGGAACAATGGCCCAGAGAGGTTGCGGAATCTCCATCCTTAGCAACTTTTGAAGCATTTGAATCNTGAAGCATTTGAATCTGGGCTGGAAAAAGCCCTGAGCAACCTGGTTTAATTGGTCCTGCTCTGAGCAAGACCTTGACCAAGGTGGTTTCCAGAGATCTCTTCCAACATGAATGATTCTGTGTTTCTATGAGTCTGTGTTACAATTGAACCAGAAAAGGTGAGGAATAAGGTGGGGTACACAAGAAGGATGTGGGTGGACCTGTTGGGAGTGAGTCCAGAGGAGTGCCATGTAACGATCAGATGGCTGGAGCACTACTCCCAGGAAGAAAGGCTGAGAGANAATGGTTCCATGATTCCCAGAAGAGAGCAATTTCTATCAAAAGAAGCCCGCATGTGAGTTCCAGTTAGGAACAGATTAACTACCAGAAATTATTTTCTGAAGTGCTTAGGATTCATTACAGAGCAAGTTTCAAAGAAATCTGGTTTTGCCATTAGAAATAACCATGCACTATACAAGTAAAGCCCAAACATCTTCAGAAGAAGTCTATAAATTTCAATTCTGTTTTCATTCCTATTTTATTATATATTATTATCATGTATTCCTGGATACAATTGCAAACCCAGTAAGCAATTTACATTTGGCTTTCCAGATTACAATCAAAAAGTGAAACATTCTAGTTCGTTCTGCCACTTTTTTCCTACAGCTATATACAACTTTCCCAGGTTATTTTCATGAAAGTGGCAAGTTACATGTGTCCAGCTGATGAAGAATTTATTTTGCATTTTTTTGAAAATTGTACCAGAGTTTTGATTAATTTATCATGTAGAAATACCAGCGTAGAAATACCAGCATAGGAATAGTTGCAGAGGAATACCTATTTTGTCTGCTCTCTCAGGTTTATTGAGATATTAGTGGAATTGGAATTCTGAGGCATTATTAGGTTGCCTTTTCTTGCTTTCTGTGCATGACAACTATGCAGTGCACTCACACACAAAAAATTATGTGTATAGTCATATATATATATATACATACACACACACATTTATAATCTCCTTACACATATATGGAGTAAGATATCCTGGATTCAATAATAAAGAACTAAAAGAAAAAAACTTACAGGCTTAGGTTTTCAACTAAGCCACAGATTTTCTTTTCAATAAGATACAGACTGAGACTGTGCTAGCTCTTTGAATGTAATAGGATTTCTACTCGTATGAATAATGCAGAATAGATGCTAGAGGACTTCAAACTTTAACACTAGTTAGCGTCATCATTTGGCAGGTGAGATATTTCCCACAGGTCACACAATTCTACATATTTATTCCTACTGATTTCACTAATCTCTGCTCTGGAAAGCCAAGCTCCACTACTAGAGCGTCTCCTCCCATCTGATGCAGATAACTCCAGCAATAAGCCTCTAGTGACTGGAACAGATGTTTCTGTTTATTTAATTTATTTATTTTACTAATACACAGCTGCCAGGGCCAACAAATAAAAAACGTTGAATTCCATCAGGATTGCGATTTCCAGTGACTACATCTTAAAGGACAGAGTCCTTACAATTGTTATTTTTTTTAAAACTTTTTAAAATTTTTTTAAAAAAGCTTGAACTTAAATAATTATTTTGATAAAGAATCTCAAGATACTAGTATCTGGCAGCTTACATTCTAAATATATGAGTTCTTGTGAACTGATTTGTCAGAGAAGTGTATACAACTCATGCTCTACATGTAGGGCACATTTCTTGAACTGTAACAGCCCAAGTTCAAAATTAATAACATCTTAATATATCATCCAAATTATTTACGATAGTAACTATGCATTGTTTTTATTTGTATTGGTAAATGAAAACAATACACAAGTTTCCCTTAATGCAAGTCAAATACTACAGAATCTCATTTTGGGGAGAGAAATATAAGGAAAAACAGCAAAAGGAAAAAAAAATAATCAAAAGAAATACCCAAAAAGGCGGCTGAAAGACAAATTCCCTTGAATTCCGAGTATTTCTGGTTCGCTATTTTGCCTTCAGCAAGACAGTTAATGGCCAGATTTCCATCAGCGGCGGCAGTGCCTAATTTTCAGGTGCTGGAATGAGATTCACCCTTGAGCTACGTGTCCTTCATTGAGTGTGTGAGCAGAACCAGGCCCCTACACAGGCCATCCAACAAGTGCCGCCGAGCAGGGAGCTGCTCTGGGCCATCTAAAGGGCCGTGTCATACAGAGCAGTGTAACTGCAATTCTGTACTCCCTGGAGATTAGGGGCGCAAATTAGAGCTGCAGATGAAGATCCTTTATTTAGAGGGCACCCAGAGTCCAGAAACTGCTCTCAGAAAGAACAGAAGGGAGCTTCCTTCAGATCATATCTGCTCAGGAGCTGCTGTTGGCTCTAGTTATAGTACATTAATAGATCATTTGCCTGCAATATAAAAAATCAGGACTTAATTTTAACTCGGCCAAAAAAATTAAGACTCCCCTTCCTTGCATCAATATTTCTTATCCATCAATTTATGCAAAGTGGAAAATTAGGGAGCTGGAGTAGGATGCTGCATGTTTTGGAGCTGGAGTACTATGCTGCAAAGAGCACAAGCCTGGAAGACCACACAAGAGGAGGATGATTGTGTCAGCTGTCAGCTAGGAACTACGTCTCAAAGGGTGAGAAAGACTTGGAGCTTGGTCTTTGGATTTTATCCGATGATTTTAAAATGCAAAGGGTTATGAGTGCTTCTCACCTGCTAGATGCTTTTGAAAAAACTCAGGATTTTATTTCAAATAATTTAGGCACCTACCAATGCAGATATTTGACCCCCCAATTTCCAGCAGCCATTGACCTCTAATTCAGCAAATTTATGAGAATTTCAGTAAAACTTCCTATTGAATACCTTGCATAACAAGGAGGGACCTTAAAATATGGGGTTTTACATGTATGATTTGGCTGGTAGTCATTCTGGCAGTTTTGTCTCTCTCCAGCTGTCTACTCTGAGAGTTTGAAGTTTTCAATCACACATAGAGATAGGTGCTCAGCTTTTCTCTTGAACAAATTATTTATTTGGCATAAACCAAATTATTGGCAAAAAAGTTAAAAACAATTTTTCAAAAGATTAAGTAAAAACTTCTATCAATTAAGTACTTTATACTTAAGACTCTTAACAGTCACCCACAAATTCTGAAGAGAAGTTAAGCTACAATGCAAGACATTAAAACCAACTCAGTTTCCAGGAAATAAACTTTTATTTTCTGTACATCCTATGCAAGAAATGCAAAGCTTTCTTTCTTTGCAAGTTTTACTCCTGTCTCTTATTTTCTCTGTAGAAAGTAACAGCTACTGGCTATGCAAAATATCTGAAAATGGTGAAGAATCATTTTATTCCAGACCAAAGCAAGGAACAAAAAAGCCCTTGCAGAGAAACAAAACATTACTAACAACTACTCTCTGAATTTTATATTTTTTTGCCTTGCAGCTGAATGGTTCATTTCCTGTCTAATAGCATTAGCCTATTCAAAGAGAAAATCAGCATTCACAGGAATGCTACTTAATAATATTTCATTGTATTTCAAGTAATATAAAAGAGACATGCCAGCTTATATGAACTTACATTGCCTGTGTGCCTCTGCATCTTCCCAGGCGTGCAGCTGCACAGTCATTTTTTCACAGAGCAGGGGGCTTGTACAGGATGACATTTTATTTTTCCCTCCCTCAGTTTCCAGCAGATGAAAATCTATATTAGCGCAGGAAAAAAATTAAAAATTAAATTAAAAAAAAATTCAAAAATTCCAGTATACCTGATTTCACTTTTGGTAGAAAGGCTTTGTGTAATTCAGACTGCGGGATTTGGGATTTTCCCATCACAGGTAACCTATTCCCCATTGTCAGTAGCTCAGTGATTAGTCTACCAAAAGGTCTATCAAGAGGATGAAGTAGAAGGTTTTATGAAAGTGGGGAGAGGTGTGACTTTGGAAAGGCAATATAATGGTGAATACTAAGGGAGATGTTATGGAAATAGAGAACATTGTGTAAGTATTAATAAGCAAGTGCTTCTCTAGGGAATCTCCATAGATTGCATCACAATTAGCTAGGAAGAGGCCTTGTATTTGACCCAGTGTGCAGCACTGCTGTTGTGGTCTACTAAAATTTGCCCTGCTTTCCTGCTGGTGAACCAGCAGGTCAACGTTTTGGTTTTTTTTTTTTACAAATCTGAAACAACTAAATTATTAAATTCAGGTTTTCAGAGATGACTTTTGAGGGGGTAGCGTTAGAAAACATGGATGTTTTTCACTATTTATTATGATTTGACACAGACAGAGAAGCAGCTTTGTCTCTATTTGCTCAAATACCATGTTTGCTATAATCACAGTTTTTATAACCAGAATAGCAGAGTAATGCTGATAACCTAATTTTCACTAAGAAATGTGTTATGTAGTCCTTGGACAAATCTCCCACTGGACCTTGGAGTGCAACTTGTAATTAGAAAAGGAGGACTGAGCTTTTATATGTCTACTGCTACTCAGCCTCTAGGGATATATTTTTGTTAAATATCCTCCAGCTGTATTCTTAAGGTAAGGGATTTGCTGTAGTCCAGACAAATCTTCTCTGGCAAAGATGGTTTAGGAAATCTGAAAGAAATCTCTAAGAAAGAGAAAAATTTTCTATCCTGCAAAACTAGCAGCCTGTGGAGAAGGAAGGAGATCTTGTCTTGTTTCTGCCAGAAGGAAAGATTTTTTCCTAAGTTTTCAGTTCTTCCCCAAATTTCCAAGTTGTCTGCGTCTTCCCCAAAGACACAGATTGAAGGATTTACAGCACAAGTCCAGGGTTCAGCTCTGTATCTTTAAAACGCAAAGAGAAAAGGTGAGCTCCTAAAGAGGACATAGGCAAGTTCTCAGATAATGGAGTGGCAATATTGTATTGTGTGCTTTGGGCACATAATCTCAAAAAAAACCCCAAAACCCAACCAAACAGAAAAACCCCTCACAAGCAATAGAATAGAGTACAATTGTTTCTAGATGCCTATCTGTTAAAAGCCATTTTTAAAATCATACTTTCAGCTTCATATATTCTCTGCACTAATTTATGGTGCCTCAGTTCATTCTTGCCCTCTTGCTGCTCCCTCTCTTGTGCCAGAGTAAGGATTTACGTAGTGGCAGGTGAAGCAGATCAAAAAACTGATCCATGTTAAATTTAAGCACAAAAAAGGGGTGTTAATTTTAATCTGGATCGTGGAACTAATCTCTTTTATTAAACAGCTGTATACATCAGGGAAGATGGAAATGGAGGGAGGAACAGAACGGGTGGAGGAAGGCAGGAATACTTTTTTTGATAGCAGTGCTGACCTGTGACATTTTACAGTGCGTGAGAAATTACAGACGGTGAGTGGACTGACTTTTGGAGCACAGTGAATTAACGTATTCTCAAAATTACTGTCAGGCCCTTAAAATGTATCATAGATAACCAAATCTGGTTTCAAAGAAGAAAAATCATTTTATTAAAGGGGCAGTGAACTTATTTTGGNAATCATTTTATTAAAGGGGCAGTGAACTTATTTTGGGCTGTCTCATAAATCACTAACTTATAATAGTCATAGGTAAATCCTTTCAACTAGATCCTGTTATATAATTGTAAAAACAAATTTTCCTTTATTTAAAGAGTTGTCTTGAAACAGGTAAATCAATACTTACCAATTAAGATAGATTACAAATTATTTAACATTTTTTCTGTTCATCGAAGTACAAACACTTAAAGGTAATGTAGTAATTTCCAATCTATACACATATTTGCATTAGTTACCAGTCCAGCCAAGTGTCTGGATCCTATACATGTAAATGCAACATTTGTCTTTCCTGTACTAATGATTTTAGAATGTTACTACATTGCAAATTGTGTGTTGCAGCAAAATATCTGCAAGACTATATCTCAAAAAAAGCTTGGGGGCATCTTTTAACACTAAGGGATGAATGTGGCTTATACCATTTAGATGAAATATTTAGGTAGAAGTAACCAAATGTTTTTCATAAGCATTTAGAGTGCTTTCCTTTCTTAATATGGAGGTTTTAAGGCACGTGTAGAGAAAATTCTGAAGTGTCTTTCTGAAGATTTAAAGCAAACTTCCATTTTTCCTGTTGTTCAGAAAAGATAAGGAACAATGGCAGTAGCAAAGCATATGACTTGGAAAATGCCTTATTTCCAAAGAATATTCCTCTTTGTTCTTAAATGTTTATCTTCTAACACCTTTCCTGGAAATCAGATCTCTTGCTAAGAAGCAAATGGTATAGGTTTGTTTTACTGAGGTGGTATCTAGATCAAATCTAAGAAAAATCTGTGTTAAATAGGACAGTTCAGGGGTCACTTAATTTACAATGAGCGTTCTAGTTTGTTGACAGTAACTTGGGTTTCTTTAAACGAAATTATTTCTATCTTAAGGATTTTCTCTTTGTAGTATACCTGTGACTAGCAATTAGGGAGTGTAATTCAATTCTTTGCACAAAGTACACTTTATGGACAAATGGATAAAATATGTGACATGAAAAAATGGCATAGAAATCTACTGTAAGAGAGCTTTTCTAAAAGCTGTCTGGTTTACCTATGTAAACCAGACTTGGTCAATTTTTCTCTGCAACAGTAAATATCTTTCTGATGCTGCAGGTATGCCCTCGGTCACAGAAAGCAGAAGCTTTCTGGAATTTCATTAGAAAGCCTGAGCTTTCTGTGGAGTAAAACTGGTGACCAAAAGTATGAGCATACATGTTGTTGTGTTCTCTAACTACTGTAAGTACAAAGTTAGTTGTAATTATTAGTAACTTCATTAGAGGTACTGCACAATCGTATCAATGACACAACATTCAAAACTGGCAAGTGCTGGTCATGAAATCTCATGGTACCTTTACTACATGCAATTATGCTGTCAGTCAGTTGTGTTTGAGTTCATGTGTTGCACCTCTAACTCTTACATTTGGGTGAAGTATTTCTCAGTAGCAAAGAATGCCTTAGAACAAAGAGGGTGAGTAGGAGGATTAGTGTGAGATAAGCCATCTTTACACTTCCATCTCTTCTAACTCTGTGTGATAGAACAGCTTATCAAATGATTAAGAGATAGGGATGTAAAAGGACGGCTATCTTGGATTCAACCTAATTATCACAGCAAAAATAATTATGGAGTGCTTTTAAAATGCTTGGAGCAGCAACAGAAAGAAGCAAAATAGATTCTATCAGCATCTGCAAGAGGCAGTGCTTCAGAGGCTCACTCCGTAACGCTCTGCTTATGATGAGAGGTTTCACACAAAGGGCGTCTTTCCTCCGTGTGCGGGCTGATGGTTCCTGTGCTTCTGAGACCATACAATTTAAACAGAAGTATCCTCTCAGTTTCTCCTAAAGTCCTCAAGACAATTCTACCAAATTCCTAAGATAGCTTCTGCTCTGCTGTCCTAGACAGCAGCCAAATGCTTTCATCTCCACACTGAATAGCAGCCCTTGGAAGCCGCCTCCTGAATTTATGTAACGAAATACCAGATGTAACATTGGAAAACAGCTCTCCAAAGAGAGAATGCATGCTCAGACATCTAGGCAATAGATTGTGGATTCAGACTATGAGGGGATGATGATACTAGCTCTGCTGAGCACCAAGCACCTCTGCCATAGCATTTTCAATAAAGAATTATATGACCTTACTATTTCATCGTGCAGTTACAAAACCAATAAACAACAGCATGTGAGGGAGGAATTATAGTCCCTAGAAATGGCAGTACTCCCTGCTCCTTAAAGTTTAGATTTAGTTTCAATGTGTGCCATGGTACAAAACCCAATGATTCTTCCAGTCTTCCTAAGTGGAGGAGTGGAGGAACCTCAGTTATGTTAGATCAGTTTTATTTCTTAGTGGATTTTTGGATGATGGTTTTATCCTGGGTTGGGAAACCATAACTCTGGCATACCTAGGTGTGAGTTAGTTTGTGTGAGTCTAGTTAGTTAGAAATCTCAGTAAATTATCCTTTAATTACATAGAGCTTTGGGAAGAATGCTTCCTGAGCTCAGAGACAACACTGTTACACTTGGTAGATTATACTATACATTTCTTTAAATGAGCTGTTACCCTAATAGGCCAGCATCCATTCCTATTTTGAGTCTTTAGTGAAACCATAATAAGAACACTTATAGTCTAATTCATTTATCTGAAGCCTTTAGAAAAAGAAAAAAAAAAAAAAAAAAAGAGAGAGAGAAGAGAAGAAAACATTGTGGCATATTGAACTATGCTTAACTATTCACCACAGCAGTCTATCACAGTGACAGTGAGATATTTAAAAAATAAGAACTATATAGTATCACAGAAAGGTTTGGGTTGGAAGAGACCTTAAAGATTATCCAGTTCCAACCTCTTGCCGTGGGTAGGGATAATCCACTAGACCAGGTTGATCAAAGCCACATCCATCATAGCTTCGAACACTTCCATGCAGGGAACACCCAGAGTTGAGAGGAACCTGTTGCAGTGCCTTACTACCCTCTGAATATGGAATTTCTCCTAACATCACTTCTCCAGGCTGAACAACCTCTCTCCGCTTCTCTTCAGAGGAGAGGTGCTTCAGGCCACTGATCACCTTGCAGCTTGTATCATTAGGTAACTACCACTAATTTTCATTTGTAAGATCGGGATAGATTTAAAATGGTACTTCTGGCTTGCGGGTTTTCCACGTAGGCAGGGAGAAAGGGCAGGAAGCTTTCTTAATTGCAGGGTTACAGTTTCTAAAGTCAGGCTCTATCCCCCGCACCGTCTCTCGGCGGGCGCCCGCCCGGCAGGGGCCGCCTTGGGCCGGGCCTCCCCCGGCAGGTCGCGGCTCCTCCCCGCCGCTCTGACTCACGGCCGGCCCCGCTTACACAAACTCGGCGGCCGGTGCCGAGCCGGGGCCGCCCGCAGGGAGGGAGCGGGGGGGGCGCGGGGCAAGATGCCCGCCCTGAGGGGTCGGAGCCTTCGGGGCGGGCGGGCGTGAGGGCGCTCCGGTCCGAGGGATTAACGACGGCACCGCCGTCCCGTCGCGGACGGCGATTTACCTGGGTGGCCACCTCCCTCTTTCCTTTCTTCCTTCCTTCCCGGAGCCGGTGGTTTCGGCGGAGAGGGAGTGGAGCCCGCTTGGCCCCTCCCCGGAGAAACTTTCCGCCGCCACCCGCGCCAGGTAGGCGCTGGTCCCGCTGGGGCGGGAGCCGTGAGGGGGCGGCGGCGGCTGGGACGGGCCCCGCACCGAGTTTCGGGGGTGTCGCGCCGCCGCTCGGCCTCGTCGGCGGGCGGGGCGGGCTGCCAGGCCGGTGTCACCCCCGGCCGAGCAGCTGCCGTCTGCCGCAGGGCCGCCGCGGGCTGAGGGCAGTATATAGGTCAGTGGAAGTAATGCCCCCCTAATCCCCTTTATCTTTTTGGCTCGGCTTTTCCGCTGCTGGTTTGTAGGGCGACTCTTGGGCAGCGTTGGTCGCGAACTTCTGGGAGAGAGAGGACCCACGCTTCGCGCAGGGCTGCGTGAGAGGGCGAGAGCCGAGGTGAGAGCATGGGATACGCGCTTTTATTTTCCGGAAGGCTTTTCCTCCCAGGTGTGACGCCTAACGGAGTGACAGATATTCCTGCGTAGGGCTGTCACCCGCGTGACCCTGTGCGTGTGTGCTCAGCTTGGGTTCGGACTTCTGCTTTAACAGGTTAATTAGCATTGATTATTTCTTTCTCCTTGCGTCGCTCACCGAATCACCGAGGGCTGTTTTGGTGTTTGCTTTGGATGTCCAAGGAAAGTAGAGGTCTCGGCAACTTCGGGGTAACGGGAGAAGGCAGTGTGCCCTGACAAAGTGATTGCTGTGTTGCTTTCTCTGATCTTTGAGGAACTATTAGCAAGGCCATGTGAACCTTTCTGTTGCACAAGGGTGTTGGTAGCAACTCGGCATGATAGAATTGCTCCATGTGGACAAATACATAGGCGCTGGCAGGTGCGCGCTGCCTGCTGGGACATCGTGTGTAAGGCCAGCCTGCCAGTATTGAAGTTTGCCAGCTTGGGGCATGTGATTTCTTGTAACTGAGAACGGCTAAGGCATACTTGATGGTATTTGGAGATTTTTATTTCAGTCTGATTTTTGTCTTCCCTGGGCTGTTTGATTTGTTTTGTGATTAGCATTAACATATCTTTTACAATGACGATAATAAGAAAAAATGCATAAAAATGATTGTGTAATTTTTTATGCCGCCCTATTACTTGTGATTGAACTGAATGTGACTTCAGAATCTTCCAGTGCCCTCTCTGCCTAGGTATTTTCTGTTGATCAGTGTGAAACTGATGCTGTGCAAGAGTTTATAGTTGTGTTTTCCTTTAGTACAACCGTTAAAACTCTATAAAAACAGTAAAGTTAACTATATTTTCTAGCTAAACTGTATAGAGTAAAACTCTATACAGGAGTTTTTATTCTCCTATATAGCAGTAAGAAGGATATAGGGCCTTATCTTAGAGGGGAAGCATGAGGTTTTAATTTTGTTTCCATTTTCAGAGAGAAGAGGTAGTGATAATAAATTATCCATTCAAAAATATCTCTCATACAGTATGCAAGATCATGCATACAAGATCATGCAAGATCATGCATACATATCTCATACAAGATCATGCAGTATAGACCCATGTCTCTGCCCTGTCCTGGTTTTGTATAATAGTTTCTAGAAGTAAACCTTTTAGAAAAAATGTTGATTGGAAGGATTTGTAATACCTGAAGGAGTGATGTTCAAATTACGGTTTTCACATTATTTGTGGTGCTTTACTTCTGCTAGGGTATATGTGTACAGGAGTCCACCTGATCTTAAACTAATCTAAGAATTAGGACCTAATGCTGTAATTTGTTCTTCCTCTCTGGCACTGCTTTAATGAACATGGAAGGTCAAATGGAGAAGAAAAAGACAGGAAAACTTACAATCCATAAGGTGAATTATAAATAGTTGTAGAGGGCAAGATTGTACCAGTGAGATACTGATGTGAGGACAGCACTGGTGAAACTCATGGAACATCCAGATGCTTTTCCTCTTATCTGTCTCAATCAAGACAAATGTTTTCAATTGACTTTTACTAACAGCTATTTTAGTCTGTTTATTGGCCCATGGTGATTGACGATATGTGCTTTGAAAAAGAAGTAAATCCTCTTAGAATGATGAAGAATGTGTGGACAAAGCCTGTGGAAGAAACTTAGCTTTATGTACATAGTTTCCTTTTTTCTTCTTAAAACTTTACTGTGGCTAAACTATGTGGTGGTGCTGGTAAAAACTAGATTGTCCTCTATAAAGATTTTGGCTTTGAGTTGTTTTTCTTGTTTTATTTTTGGGGTTTTATTCCCCTAAATGGGATACAAACCTTTATAGAATCTGAAGCCAAGAGAACCAGAATTGGAGAAACTGCTGCTAATGTGATTTTATTTGATCCTTGCATGAAACTGAGTTTTAGAAATCTATAGCTATGTTTTCTCTTCAAAAAGTTTATAATGATGCATTGATGCCTGTCAAGCTTAAGTCTTCAGATTTACAGGCTCTCAGTACTATCTGAAGCATCAGTTTCTGTGTTAAACTGTACATTGAAGGATTATTAAGATTACTTTGATATACATCATTTTAAGACTTCTTTTTAATGAAGAATTTATTCATAAGTGCTGCTCTTCCTCCCTTGCATATCTTTATTTATTATATATAGACGCTGCTTTCTGATGCCTGCAGAGGGTTTCATTGCAAAAGATCTTCAGATTTTAATTAGTCTGATGGGAATCTTGTTTAGCTCTATTATGTTTGAGTAGCATACTTGACTTTTTAAAGATGCAGTTCTCCACATCCTGATCTGATGTTCCTGTGAGTAGTAGTTTCCCTCAGACATGAGAGAGGTGTGTTCTCTCTCTCTGTCTTTCTCCCATGGTATATTTAGTGTAGTTGGTATGTTTGTGGCGTTTGTTACGTGCTGCTGAGAACAAGGCTCTTCTGACCTCTTGTTCTAGTTATCATTTTTGGTAACAATTTTATAACTATATTTTGTTTTACAGACAAACTCTCAGACTCTTCTACGCAGACATGCTGGCTTGGCATTATTTACGGTCTCTTCTCAGCCTAATGGGATAGGTCAGTTTTATACTAAATAGCTGCCACCCCAGCAAAATAGTCACGTGCTGTATCCAGATCAGAATCAGCACCAGGAAACAGTGCATCAAGGAAGGCAGAATAGTGCTTTTTGTGGCCTGCTTTTGGGTGTGTTTCAGGTAATGCAGTACATGACAGCAGATACCTATACTCTTGTATGTTACGGTTGTACTTTTAATGTTCTGGTAGTCTTGAGTAAAGACAAACAGTCTTGTGGTGCTTCCAGAAGAGACTACAGAGGTCTGCACTGGTCAAAAGTTGGGGTATGAGTGACCTAAAAATTCTGAATTTTTTTTCAGTCCTTTTTGCAATATAATGGCCAAATAAAGACTTGTAAGTAGATGCTGGTATGGCTGCTCTGTGAGAATGTCTCTATCTTTAAAATCTCACGCAAACAGCTTACAAGAAACAGTACCTTTTCCTGATTTGATTCATTTGTTTGGAAAATAGAGCTAGGACTTCACTGTGTCATGGGTAGCTAGTCAGTTAGACCTGGATTAAGTTGCTGAAGTTGCACCTCAAGTCCTGGGTCCGGTTCTGGGCCCCTCACAAGAAGGACATTGAGGTTCTGGGGCATGTCCAGAGGACAGTGAAGCTGGTGAGGATTTAGAGAGTGAATCCTGTGAGGGGTGGCTGAGGGGGTCTGAGTGTGTGTAGCCTGGCGAAAAGGAGGCTCAGGGGAGACCTTATCACTCTCTTCAACTGCTTGAAAGGAGCACGTAACCAGGTGGGTGTTGGTCTCTTCTCCCTGGCAACCAACAACAGAGGAAATGGCCTTAAGCTGTTCCATGGAAGGTTCAGGCCGGACATCAGGAAGAATTTCTTC
>WAAG01024995.1:1591-16518 GCA_013390105.1 Tichodroma muraria
CCTGACTAAAATATCAGTGGTTTGCAAATCTCACTGGAATTACTGCAAGTGCCCCACTAGAAAGAACTAAATAAACAAGAAAAAAACCCACAAAGAAATGAACAAATGAAAAATGTTTTGCAATAGGAATATACACTGTAACAAAATTAATAGCTTTATAGAAATTTTGTACAAAACTTAAATTAAAATGAATTTGTTTCACAAGTAATTTAAACAGCTATCAGTTAGCTAGGATTTCACTGCCAAGCAAGACCTTCATCAGGAAAACTGCTGTCACTAAAGGTGGTGGCAACCTGGGGACAAATCTGTCCTCTCCAATGCTGCTGCCCTTTTGCAGATTTCCTATGATGTTTAGACTGCACTCTTATCAGTATCTTAAATTACGGATTACGCCACAGAGCTTGAGAAGTGCTGGCATTGCTATGGCACAAATAAGCAAAGTCTGATCAGACCTATGGGGATCAAAGAGACACTTCAGGTACTATTTAAAATGTAAGCAAAGTATTTACCCCTTTAAAAAAAAATAGATCTGAAGTGCTGCCACAATTTTAAGTATAATTTCTCTGCATAAATCTTGTTTCAGTCTAAAACCCAGACTGACACTGAAATTCACAGCTTCCTCTCGTGAACATAAACTGGTTGTGATTTCTTGAGTCACTCTCTGCTTTCCTTGAGCCACAGGCACAGCAGCAATCAAATGGCTCCAAGCTTTACACAGGTTTGGAACTGGCTACCTCCAGCTGAAGGTTTGCAGGATCCCATGACAGCTACTTTCCACTCTGCAGGTGTCCGTCTCCAACGCCTGCTCGTGTATCAGCATCTGGATCCAACACATCTACTCTTCATTTTGAAAGTAATTTCAGGGTTTTTTCGCTCTTAGCTGAGTGATATCTCGCTTTTACACCATGCACCATGGTGCACTGCATGAGATTCACTTTTTAATATCACCTAAAATATATTTTGGTCTTTTAAATTCTAATTATACGGGTTAATATCCTCCAGGTAAAAACAGATTGGTCATCCTTAATAAATGCATTCTCCTCCAGTAGTAGAAGTTATATAAATTGAGTTAAGGTGCCTTTGAGCTAAGATGTGGGTAATATTGAATGCCCAGTTCCTACTGAGTGGAAATCTCATCTGATCTGGCCCATTAAATAATAGAAATTTAATTTTTGTACAATTTATTTCAAACTAGTTCTCAAAATAATGAAGTTTTCTCTGTAAAGTCATTCAATCAATTCAGCTTCTGTTCACCTCCAAGCAGACAGCCACAATCACATATAAGAAAAATAAATCCCTCTTTCTTATGGTTCTGAAGCTTTCATTTTATTATTTGATGGAGTTATTCTGGATATAGTGTCATGCTTTAGCTTAAATTCCACTCCTCTGGAAAATTTCAGTTGTAGTTTTCTTACTTTATTTAGGAAAGAGCAGCTAAAAATGCATATTATTTAACCTTAATGACAATGCAAGTCTTTGACCTGAAGTCATATTTCAGTCCCCAGAAAGCTCAACAGAAAGATGCATTTTGTATGATGGAACCGAATAGCCCATGTCAGGGGATCTGAGAACAAATAAAAACCAAGAACCCTGAGGTTATCACTAACCTTCAGATCTTCTTACTTAGACATATATCTGATTTTAGGGGGAGGGGAAAGTAATTTAGGTCTCACGAGGCTTACATTTAATTAGTTTTTAATCCATTTCTACACCCAATGCCTCAGAGGATGATTTCATCTTTAAATACATCTAATTGGATGTGTTTTAATTGAGAGAGCCTACAACATGCATATAAGAAGTGCAATAGAAGTACCAGGAGTTAAAGGACAGTTTTATATTTTAATGTGTTTATATTTAATTTAAAATTGAGTAAACAGGGTTTCACTCTCTGCTGGAGTAAACAGGTGAAACCCAATTAACTTCAAAGGGACTGTTCCCAGTGTGTAGCATATGTAAAAGTTGTGGATGATTAGAGTCTAAGGACACTTGCAAAGTGTCATTATAATGTCAGTGAAATGAAAATATTTCACACTCCTTCTGCAACACCTCTGAAAAGCTCAAGTTGATTGTGGGAGGGGAGGGATAATTGCTTTGCTGTTCTTTCATTTGACTGAATCACTAATCTTGAATTAAATCATTCATCTTTAATCAAAACAATAAGCTTTGATAAAAATACATATTTATTTGAGAAGTGGAAATAAACTGCTTTGATAAATAGCATTCCTCCATGCTGTTAATTCTATGTGAAAGCGTTTCAGAATACTGGTAACAGTAAACATTGGAAGTGAAACTGAGCTTCTGCAGCCTTACACAATCTTTTTCTTTTCTTTTTGACGTGGAAGGACATCGCACCCACACAAGTGCATGTAGTTTTGTAATTTTTACGTACCACTTAACAAACTTCTGAAATGCAGAAACCTTTTTAGTTGATAAAATGTGCATTGCAAAAGTTCTGTTTCACTATCAAGACTAGCACATTCTGATATAACGGACGCAGAACAGCCACTTTTCCATCAGAGACATGTAAATATTTTAATTTAATTTCCTGGTTATATTGTCTTTTTTGATGATGTGCTTTGATTTTTCATTTTTACACATAATTATATGACCAAGTTTGAAATAAAATTACTGACAAAACTAAGATGCTTTATGACTTTCTGACAAACTGAGACCGTGGGCTCCACATACAATGCAGCACAGAAGCATGGCAGGCGTTCCTGAGCAGGCCTTTACGTCTACACAGCACATCCAAAAGGCAGCACAGCTACCTTCTTAGTGTGGTTTCGCTTATTTTCTATGATGTTCTCCTGCAGTGTGTACAGAAAGGCTCAGACAACTGTCCAAATGCTAAAAAAGGTACTCAAATTCCTTTTATGCACAGGAAAACACTACAAGCCTAGTGTGAATATCAGTAAAGCATGAAGACGTCACATCAAAACCCACTGCCAACGCACAGTAATTGTCCCACGGGGAAAATCTTTCCCCAAAGGAATCCTGAAGTATTAGGATATACCTGCTGCTCTGACAGCTGAGGACATCTCCGCATCTGACAGCATCCCAGCCCTGAGTCCAGGCTGCCCCAGCTTTCCGTCCAGTGCACAGGAAGCAGTGAACCACGGCAGCCTTGGGTGTCAGTGCTGACTGCTCCAGCCTGGCCAGGAGGGCCAGCTCTGACAAAGCCACGCAAGCAGCTTGAGACCCCCTCCCTGTGCACGATGGGAACGAGCTACTCAACGAGCACCAACAAGATAATGTCTTGTTCAGAAAATAAGTCTCCCACAGAGGAAACAGATTAAAGATTAAGTGGAGCTACATAGATGTTTCTAGACTCTTACTACATCTAAAGTTAACACAGGCATTCTTAAATAAAAACCACAATTTGCAGCACAGCGTAGCTTCAGATGCTCTAAAGATGCTTTTTCATCAGAAATAGGCGACTCCAGTAATTACAATGTGACGTGCTGGTTAGCACAAAGGAACAGCAGAGACAACCCTGACTCCTCACTTCCCTGAATGAGAACCGTAATTCTAAAAATATCTGTCTGTCAAGAAGTGCAATTGTTATGCACTGGCACTGAGTTCAATTTAAAGTAATGGCAAAAAGGAGATAAATTCTTAAAAGACAAAAGAATCAAACAACAATTACTGGCAGCAGCTTTGTGAAGAACTTTGTTGAACAGAATATCATAATCTTAACTGAACAAGAATTAGGGTGAAAATTGTCCCGATAAGGACATCTGAAACTCATCTAAGTATGCCAACAAAAATGAAATGAGAAAAATCAGAAGGTTTCAAAAATTTGCACAAAATCCAATAATATTAAAATTCAAATGGTGGATTCTGTTGAAATGGATGTATTTTTTTTAATCTATAAGTATTCAGGATACCTTTCAGGGGAACTGAAATATTTAAATAACTTATCAGTTTTGAGAAGTTAAACAGAGAACAGCTGATTATTTCCAGTTATCCTTTTGCTTCTAAGTCCACCTTTATAGCATATCTTATTACATATTTACGACTTAATGATATAATGTAGAAATGGGTGTAAGCCCATAGTACTTAACACCTGGGAGTCAAATCTCTTCATATTCTCTGTGCACTTGGCAGGCACAAGATCCTTCATACAGGCATAAATATTCCAGACCTGTGTCCAGTGATGCTACACCTTCCTGTTGGAAATACCTAATAAAAGTTTGAACAATACAGAGTAAAGCTGGACAAGTGGTATGACACAGGAGCATATCATTGCTGTATTTTTGAACAGTTGCAGTTGTGAACATTTTTCATGAAACTTTTCTTTTGCTGAGTTTCCTTGAATTCTGTGATTGGATTTGCTAGATTTCTATAAATGTCACTGAATAAATCAGACCACATTTTGTGAATTTTTGCCACAAAATTAACTGCCAGTAATAAGTAGCAGATACTGCTTCTAGCAAAATAGACAGACGGTCAGTTAATCTTAGGCCTTGGCAAAAACCTAAAGGGAATATCACTAAATAATAAAATAAATGACTATATGAAATCCAGCCCCAGTTTGAATATGAAAATTAAGCTCTATTCATGTTATTCTTAACCAAGTATCATGAGAATATTACACCAAATAAAATTCCCTTGGGAAGAATTTGCTCAAGAATCAAATTGATTATTATTACTATTACTATTGATTACTATTACTCTTACAATTACTATTGCTCCAGTAACTGTAAAGTAGTACTGATAAAAATATGGAAAGCGGGGAGATACCTGAAAGGAAGTCACCTCTTAAATTTAAAATGTTCTCTAAAAATTTACTGACGTGCTATAAAGTGTAAAATTAGACCTAATTTCATTTCTTATGAAAAAAGAAAAAAGGGATCTGATATATGAAATATAAAATGTTTGTAAAAACTGAAAACAAAGTGATGTTTTCATGCTCTCCCAATTCATGGAAATGTTGATAAAAAAATACTGGGAAATATCACAATGCAAAAAATTATGCAAGTACTCTGAAAATTAAGTGGTTTTATCCCTTCTCACGCTGAAAACAGAGAGAAGCCTGGAACACATAGTTTACAGTAATGACTTGGACAACTGTCCAGCCATGTTTACCAGAAACTTTGTGTGTTGGTTTTCTTAGTTTGAGGAAAAACACTCTGTGAAAGGGAATATGGGAGATGAGATTTCAATCTGGACCAATTCACAGAAAACAAACGTTCAATCTCTGTCCTTTCTTACTATAAATGAAAACAGGCACCAACAGGTCTTAAGATGATGAAATTCTTAACCTACTCTCAGGTTTTCTTAAATACTGAACCCCTTGCTACATATTTAAATTGAACCAGTGGCTGCTGTAGTTGTGTGTTTGTCATAGGATGTTGCCATTCAGCCAGATATGCGTACCAAGCAGAAGACGTGGAGTAGTTTAATCACTTGTTCTGGCATGCAAAAGATTAATATCAATTACAGGTATCATTTAGCTTCTTAGCTTTCCTGGTGCTGATGACTTTGTAGCACATTTGTGCAAGGAGCTTGTTTTACATTTATTTACAGTACGTGAAACCCCGGAAACATGTCTTGTGTGTTTTGAGTCCCAAGTCACATGATCTATGGGATGCATAAAACATAAAGTTGGAATCTATTTACCACTAAAATATGCCCTTTAATATAGTCTCAGTGTAGGCATATCTTATTTAAAGTCTCTGCACAGAACAACGTGAAAGTCTAGAATTAACAAGCAGTTAATTAAAGTGCCAAAGTATATCCATCTAAGAGACAGAAGACTAAATATCCTAAATTAACTTAAGATTTATAAGCAGCTCTTTGCCATTACCCTTTCAAAGCCTGAAGAGACAAGTTAATGCCTGAACCTGCAAGTTATGTAGAGTATACCAATCTCTCTTCCAAAGCGACTATTCTGTCAGAGTCTGAGGAAAAGGTAATCAGACAAAGCCAGTGCTTTCAGCTTTTCCAAAACCAGTGCAAAAACAATGTTTGGTCAGTTTAAACAGACACAGCAACAGAATACTAATTTCAGAGTGGATTAATTTCTGAGCAGTGGTATTTATGCAATTCATTTTCAAGGAAGTCAGAAACCATAACAATTAACATGACAAAAGAAAAATGAAGACCAGATTTTGATCTGTAGTCTATTCCATCAGCAGACAACCAGGAAAAAAACTTATCTCCTCACCTGAATATAGACATGTAAAGAAATAATTACATCCTGATGGCAAAACCGAAATAATCTACTTGCCCTAGGACCTGGAAGTGAGTCACTGTTAGAATATTACAGAAAATAGTTGTATAGAACAAACTACAGCTTCGAGGTTTAATGGCTCTAGGGGAGACATATGAGATTTTGATGTCTGTGAGGAAAACAACCAAGTAAGGATCTCACCAATTTAACCCAAATCAACACAAACACTGTGGTTTTCTGATATGGAGAAAAAAATTCTAAAGGAAAACAGTATTTTGGAATGGGATAAGAAAATTAGATGCACTAGGGAAATTAGATGCATTAGGGGAAAATTCATTTTGGATTAGGAGAGAAAGTGAACAAAACTAAAAAATCAAGTTCATTTTATTCTGAGGAGCATGTGTTATTCAAAATATTCATATGTCATAGCTGAAGGAAGGAACTTCTCAGTGTCATACAAGTTTAGGCAATACAGAATTAAATACCCAATCCCAGATAATGAAATTTTAAAAAATATTTTAGGAGAACAGTTTCTAGCACTGTATTAAAAATTTCAGAGTATGTAGTAGCAAAATCGAATGAGAAAATGCCTCATGCCATAAATAAAAGACTAAAGAAGTTGGCCTTTCATATAGCTGAAATGTCAGCAGGGGAAAAAAAAAGAAAAAAACAATATTTTAAATGGGGACTATACACCAAATCTGGAGATATTGATGAGGTATGCAAATCACTTCTTGAGACACTGCAGGGTGAAGAACTTGGACTTTGTGTAATAAAGGAAAATGTTCTCTACAACAGAGAGCATAAGAAGATAGAGGAAGTATTATCAGGTATCACAATTGCAGGTCAGCACAGAGAAGATTGAAGTGATACAGCAAAATTGAAGGGGAAAATGAGATCTCTACCACTGATAGGAAAACTAACAACAACATCTAAATCGCAGCAAGAAAGGTGCAAGACAGGCATGAGGAAATATCTTCTTAAGGTACAGAGTGCCTTAGCAAGGCAAGGAGTGGAATATATGAAGTTTGTAGAATTTCTTGCACTGAAGGCTTTTATGGGTGGGTTCAGTCATTACTGACAGACATTTGTAGGCACATCTGATGATGGACTCAAGTGGGATATCTTGTCACCTTGAAATCTGACAGTTCTATTTCTTTCTAGTTGCCCAGTAATTAACATCAGAATAAATAATTCTACTCTGCAAGCTAAGCAGATACTTTAAGTCAATAGCATCAAATTTTAAAAGTCTTGCTGTTCATATATAAATAAAGCTATATATGCATTTGTGTGTCTATATACAAATACATATATTCACCTTCATGGAAATAAGATGGACCCCAAGTAGGGTTATTACAGCTAATCCTTGTCAACCTCACTGCTTTCCTGTAAATTCCAGTTAACTTTTCTGAGCTAAAGAGCATATGATGAAGTGAAGCATTGATAAATTTTCTTTTTTTTAATTGAATTACAGCATAGACTTGTTACAGGAAATTCTCTTTGTTGCTCACTAATCACCAGTATTGGGAAAGAAAACTGATGAAGTAATACATGAAACGCCTCCCCAAAAATGCTTGTGAGAGTTTTTGTAGATTTATGTAGACACTTATGTAGATTTTCACATGTTCTTTTCTTCAACAATGCATGCAGAAAAAAAATTAAGAATACTCTTTTATAATTATAGCACATTAGAATGTGCATTTGTAGAGACTGTGAGGTAAAAATGCAGTTTATTAATTATTTAGACTGGAGCCATAAAAAAATCCATTTGATTAAATTTCTTAATCAATATAAAAGAAATAATGCAACTACAAGCAACACCTGGCTCAATAATGTTTAAAATAGTCTGTAAAGCACTTGCACTAAACACAACTGCACTTCTGGCAGCACGAGTTATGGCTGCAAGGAGAGCACTGAATTGTCTAAGGCATATCTTAATTGTTTAATGCAAAAGGACCCCAAAAATCTATCTTAAATGTAGAGGTACACCAGTCTGGTATGTCTCCTGACCATGCCAGCTTTGCAAACTCTACAATGCCACCCTTACTGTGAGAGTCCCACCTCTGCCCAGCGTTGCCTGGACAGCTTTGGTGAAGTATCAGGTAGTGGCTGCAACCATCTGGACCCTCCCAGAGTCCACCCCTCCCGCTGAGCAGCCCCAGCTCCACTGGGAATGGCAGGTGAGAATGGCAGGGGATGCTTCTCAAATGCAGGTCTCTCTTACTCTGCTCACTGGCACTGAGATTCAATAGCTGGCACAAGAGGCTTGGAAAGACATTCTTACCAAGAAACTTCTTCCTTTCTAGCCAGTGCAAGAAAGACTCAAAAGCATTGAGGCTAGTTTTTGCCATCTTTCTTCACTTTAATCTTCCCTCCTTGCGGCTGTCTTTCCCAGAGGATTATCCATAGCGAGTGTGTATCTGTCCCTGTCATACACACTGACTTCACATAACAGACATTCCCTACTCTACAACAAAATTCAGATTTGAATTTTCCATGAGAAATCCCTGATGACTGGTACTTAAACAATCAGCTTAATAAAACAATGTCTCAGACAACTCCTCTTCCTCTAAAACCAGTATAAATATTTGGAAAACTTGGTGGGTGTTCTGACTGCAGAAGAAGACTGTGGGAAGAGAAAGACCGGGAGAAACTGGCAAAGATGATTAATAAAACTTTATGAAATAAATAATGCCTAAGGGTTAGCTGCTTCAAAGATAAATTGCCCCTAGAGGAGACAGATTCTAGTTATGGTGAAATGAGCTATCACTTTCGGATAGCTTAATTTATAAAAGAAACAAACTTCTGAGCCTAGAATTATTTATAGAGAGATATTGCAAGAAATATATCTCAGCTGTTAATAATCATGAAAGAGAACAAGGAGGTGTAATGGTCAGTTATCTATCAAGAGATAAAGTGGGATGGAACATATATTTTTTTCTTTAAAACACCAGATTTTCACATTGTAGTTACACAAAAAGAATTTCAAAGGTTAGAATATTGATTCTCTTAGAATTGGTCACATTATCATATTCATTCCCGATGGCAGTATGTCATTTTTGAAAGAACACTGCAGTGTGTAGTGGAACAATATCAACGAGATCTGTGAAAATTACCTGAAACACACATTTTCAAAGGCTGTTGATAATAATAAGATACTCTCCTAGTCAAAGTGAAACCTGAAAGCAATATGCTGTGGAATAGGCATGATGTTTTCAATCTATAAAGCGTCTCAGTAAAAAGTGTCCTTTGCTCTTTAACATGAATCAGCTCTCCCAGGCACAGGGAGGAGATGCAGTGCACTTAGCAAGGCCAAGAGCCTCTAACAGACCGAAATACTGCTGGCCTTATTTTCTTTTACATGAGAATCAAAGCCCAGGGTATTCAGACACCTCTTCTGCAGCACTACACCAAAGCCCTTGGTTCTTTCTCCTAAACATATCCAAAGTGGAGTAGCAATTTGACAGTGAGATGAGGTTGTCTTTGCATGTGCATATTTGGTTTTGTTGAACAGATGCCCACAGACAGGATGTTTGTTAGAACACAATAATACATATAAACATAATAATGCATAATAACCATAATAGGGCAACACTGTTTTGGGGAATCAAGCCTCTCAATCAGTGTGGTCAAGTGCTGTCAGGATGGTGAGAAGGGTCACCACTGCAATGGTCCAGCTAGATCAGGAGAGACTCCCTGAACCTTCCAGCACATCAGCTCTTCTGGCTGTGTGAGCATTTCACTGTGGAGGGTGATGTGATCTAAGATCACAAACAACAGCTCCTACTAAACTCACCACAGCTTTCCTTGCCTGCTCCTCAACTCCCTCCTTTTTGAGGAGGTCGAACTCCCAAGAGAAATGGGGATAAATTTCCTCCAACAACCAGATATTTCCCCTTCTCCCCTGTGCCTGGCCGAGGCTGAGGTGGGCAGGGTGGGGTGCCCTGGGCTGCGCAGGGCTGTCACAGCCTGTCCTGTTGAGCAGCTGGGGGACACAATCAGCCACGGTGTCTTCTGAACACACCCGTGAATAAAAAATGGGTTCAGCTCTTTAATCTGCTGCATTTTGAAGCATTTAATTTTTTAATACATTAAAAAAAAAAAACCAAAAAACAATAAGTAGCTGACAAGTTATTTTAGCATAATTGCCTAAGGTTATTACCATTCTGTCTGACAAAATTAGGGAAAAGTGTAATCATTGCTGAAGGGCAAAAGCAGTCAAATTACAGAAAGCTGATGATAGCAAGTAAGTTCATGACAAAAATGTTAAACCTAAATTATCTTGTAGTATTCTTTTCCCAATATTCGTGATCAATTTCAAAACATAATGTGCCAGTATCTGAATGAAATGAAATGAAAACATAAAGATTGGGAACACAATACTGGACCACAGATGTCATGGTAGAGGACTTTACTGACCTTTAAGTAATAAAAGCATAGCCTTTTACTTTAATAGACTCTGTCATTATTATAATTCTGTCCTGGTTAACCACAAAATGTGAGTTATTACATATTTTTTTCCAGGTCAGCTGTGTTAGGATCAGAATTTTAAAACAACCATGGAGAACTTCAGTAGATTACACAAATCATATACAGGATTTGATAGGTCTGAAGAGCAAAAATAATTATTGAGTCCTTTTAAATGACTTGTGAACATAAACTGTGAATTTAATGATTATATTAAAGTCAAAGAATAGAAAAAGATTTAAGGATTATTTTTTGAGCTCCTTGATGTAAATTTTCTTTTTACTTTGCAAGCAAGATGACTAGATTAAGACCATCACAGATAAAAGGCCTTGCCAAGCAGGCAGCCTCCAACCAGTCATCTCTGCATTGCACACCCTTGATTGTATTAAAAGCAACTGCAAATACACGTGCTAAAGGAATCACTGCCACAATCTTCAGCATATTAAATATATTGTGTGATGCATTAGGAAGGCAAAAGTTCAACTCTCAGTCAGACCAAACACATTCCTGTTATTTACAGTCCCTGGTGTTACTATTTGCCACACCAAACAGCCCTACAGGAAGTAGCCCTCCCAGTGATTAGAAAATTGAAGTAACTTTTAATCTTGACTCCCACCCCACCAAGGGTTGCATTAATGGCTTGCTTAGATTAGCCTGCTGTGCAGCATCACAACCCAGCACCACCTCTGTCACCTCTGCCAGACTCTGTTACCACAAGAGTGCTGAGAAACACCCTTGTTAACTGATGCAGGAAGGAAGCAGGGGAAAAAAACATTCTGACACAGAAAAAATCCATCCAGCACATCTCTTTTGCTTCTGGAAAGTAACCACCACCATGTTCTCATGGATGAGAGAATCCTTTTAGTGTGAGTGCAGTGAAGCTAAGCAATAAAACAGGATTTGGCACTTTGCTTTTCTAAAACCCCCATATTTCCTACTAAATTAACACAACTAGTGAATGCACAGGTTACACAGGTGGTTAGGAACATCTCAGCCTGGGTCAGCAAACTCAGTGTGCTACTATATTAAAGATGAGGTGAGAAGTGTTGACATAGGTGGCAGATTGAGAAACCTGGGTAGTATTGTAAACTCTGGTTATGATGCAACTCAATTGTCACCGTGACAATCACCATATATACAGCAAAATAATCCTCTGTTTGCAACAACAGCTGCTTCTAGATGAGGCATGGCTTGTTAACTGCTTATCATCTGTTTGGGCTGGACACCCTTTGATGCAGTATCTGAAAGCAGGAGTACTGGAATTGTTCCACCAGAAAATTGCTGCAAAAGCTATGTTAGCTAAGCACTTTAAGTGTTCCTAATAGAGTTAAAAGCAGGATTCAGTAAAGATTTCCTATCATAGCTTAAAAATCAAAACTGTGCAGCAAAACTAGCTGGACAAAAGTGTTGTAAATTATACATTAAACTATCTGTCTGACAAAAAACCCCAAACCAACAATAAATGATCATTTATGGTAAGTGCTTCCTACTTAAACTATTACCTCTGTGATTTTGCAGCCTGAAAATGCTTCTTGTCTACCTCCAGTATTTCAATATCCCTTCCAATAATCTTTTTAAAGTACCAAGAAGGGAACAAAGTGCAGTAAATTTGAGTTAATGAGCAGGAGAGCATAGAACGCCTATCAAGCAGCACAGCGCTGCCCTTTCAGAAGCAATCCTCATCACAGCATACTGTACACAGCCACAGAAATCTTTGTTGCACATAGGACCTTTTACTTGCATTGCTGTCCACACATATTCTGTCCTTGGAGTATGAGACTCAATAAAATAAGAAAAACCTCTGAAAAACTTCAGATTAGAAACATTGTACATATAGTCCTAAAAATCACATATTGCAGGTATCTAAGAGACCCATCTTCCTCCTCTCTTTCCACATTGGCAGGATCTACATGGAAAACTCTCCTAATCCTCACACCCAGTCTATGTAAAGCCATGCTATAGATGTCAATTTCATTTAACCTCTCACACTTCAAATTTTTGCCCATGTTTTATTCCTATGATAACCTTCCCTTTTTTTGCTAGATACATGCAATAATTCAACTACATTTTCCAGTATGCAACAGCGAATTCTGTAGAGTTAAGCCACAAAGTCCAGACCTTGAATCACATCTCGTCTCATTGCTTCCCTCAGTATCTCCACCTTTTTCTTCAGACTCTCTTCATATCACACTTATATTTCATTAAATTCTGAAAAACCCACCCTGAATTCCAGTATACTCTTGAAGGTAATGTTAGAAATAATGCCAATTACCACCAAAATCACTGAAAAGGAATTAAAAAAAATTATCCCTCATTAAGAGGTCAGTGTAAGGGATTGAAAAATGAAGTTGCAATCGCAATATTGAAAAACTGTCTGTTAGAAAACTTATTACACCAGTGAACAAATACCAATATACAGCTTTATCTCCCCACTCACTTTTTACTCTTGTCTCTCATCTTTTACTTCAAACTCTTAGGAACAGAACTTGTATATGCAGTAGAGAATCTGGAAAAGGACACCCATATTCACTAATATTAAGATACAAGCATAATCAGCAGATGCTCAGGGAATGTTTTCTTGATATGAACATGCAAGAGGGTGTCCCAAATGATCCCCACTTCAGCAAAGCAATTAAAAAGTAACAAAAATCCTCCAGTTCATACTGATCACTGACTCACCACTGGAAAAGAAAAAGAGAGGATTTGAAACTTATTTTCCTCATCATCATCAAAGTGGACACAGAACAGTCCCGCATAAAAAAAATTAAAACTTTACTTATTATGAGACAAGGAATTTGATCACTGACAAAATAAGAAATGGTTCAAGGCAAGACTCCCCAAATTAAAAATAAATTAAAAAACAAATGAAACAAAGCTTAAAATAAGATTATATTTTTTGACATTATAGAAGAAGGCAACAATTACTGCCATAATGGAAATTTATTTATGACTTCCAGTTTCTTAAACATTTCTCTTTGATAATAAAGCCCAACTGTTTTTGTGTAAGGCTGTGGTATTTTCACTTACAAAGTTAGTGTGTAACAGTCAATTATTACTGCAGTGACAAGATCTAATACACAGTACAAGGGAATTTCAAACACTGAATGAAATATCAAATTTGAATAACTGTCTTCCCTAAAAGAATGTTAATGCCATCATATCTGGAAAAAAATAAACTGCCTGAAAAATCCCTGGTTTACTTCATTTGGTAGACTGAGAAATCCATCAGCACAGCATGCCAGCATCATAGAAAATTAATGTACCATATATTAAAGTGAGAGACCACAATATGTTAAAATTTAATTAAATGGCCATGTTTCTAGTCAATCCAAACAAAGAACTATCTTTTATTTTGTAGTCACTGACAGGCAAACACTCAGATATGCATGTGAAAATGCACGACAAAGCAACAAACAACATATGTTGTCTTTAAATTAGCTTATTATCTCTCCAGCTTTTCTTTCTCTGGCACAGGAGAGTCAAATAGTTAGATGTGAACTTACTTTATTCAGCATTTACCACGGGTTACCTTGGAATGGGCCCCACTTATTTAGCTGTCTCTTATGTATGACTTCCATGGCTTTTAGTTCCTCCTTAGATTGTAGGAAACATTTATTGGGGTAGAGTTCAGAGCTTTAGAGTTCCATTCAGAGACCATATGTGCAATTAATCCCTAAATATCTTGAATATGTAAAAAGAATTCACTCTGAGGAAATAATTTTTTATCCTGAAGCGTCTGTGTATTCTCTCTGTCATTGAAATTATTGAATGTAGCAAGATTAGATTTGTGGAACAGAGAACAAAGAACCGTGGAAAATGAGTTTCTTGGTTTATGTGTTTAACAAATCCAAATGCATTTTCATACACTGCAGGCCCTCATCATAGATGAATATTGAACAAAAATGAAGCTGAAATAGATTTCTACTCACGCTTTGCTGTCAGTCACCTTCAGCCTGGCTTGGTCTTACTTCTCCATCTCTTCTCCTTTTACTCCCTAAATGAAATATTGAGGAAATTACATTAATTTAGTAACTCTGAAGGGTTATACAACAGAACTAAGACAAAATTAGGTTTCTATAGTCCCTGTTATCAAATACCACAGGCATTTTTGAAACATCAAAGTCATACGAGTTTCAGTATTTAAAAATATTTCTGCGATTGCTTGTTTAGATGTGGTCTTGCATATTCCAAAATTTTCTGATGGGAAAAAAGGACAAAGTTCTCATATTCTTATTGGTTCATAGGGGTAAGATTAATGCACACAGACAACCTTTGAACTATGAAT
>WAAG01025000.1:0-11541 GCA_013390105.1 Tichodroma muraria
TCTAGGAAATGTAACTCTCTGGTAATGACGATTTCAACAAAACAAATGTGTTCAGCGAGGAGAAGCAGCTAATGGATGTGTGCAGGGCCACCCCACCATCGGTTGAAACTTCATCAGTCTAAACATTGATTTTGAAATACCATAGCTTCCTGAATTAGATGCCTGGAGTACACTTAATCCTTTATAATTATTGTGGTGTTTCTTGGGTATCGTTCCAGACTAAGTTGTTCCTTATTGTGAGCAGTTTCATGGCAGTCTTAGCAGTGGAGGAGATTTGCCTTCATGTCATCAGCTCTGTGTTGCAGTAATGAGCAGCTCTTAACTTATCTTTTTGTGGCATAATTCTTTCTTACAGCAAAATGTATGATTTTGGTTGGTGAATATAGCTAATATGTGGGAGTCACCTGAACCCTGACAGACTAGGAGAGACTTTCAGATCAGCAAAACTTGTAATTTCCTCTTGAGCTTTCTGTGGTCACTTGCTTCATTTTAAAGTGTTGTTTTCAGCAATTCAGTACAGTTTGGAGGGTGGAAGAAGATACAGGGTTTTTGTAAAATGCTGTCTATAAGAGCAACATTCACGCTGTTTTTTATTGACAGTGGTCGATTGAAACAGATGCATAATTAAAGTGCATAATTAGCAGAAAAAACTATTCAGGCATAAACATATGTCAGTTATACCTATCTTTGGTGATTGGGATGGTGCTAAAATATTGCCCTTAAATGTATAGCTCCTGGATTACCTTGAGGACAAGGGCTGGTACAGCCAGTCACTTTCAGGTCAGATGCTGCGTTTTTCTTTTGATGTTTTCCAACCATTGCTCTTCACTGATTTCATCCTGACCTTGACCAGTTCTCAGTCTTCATTGTCGAAGCCATAACTTCAAGGCATGGAACTCGTGAGCCATAACTTTATTTTCAGTTTATGTAGTAATAGAAGTTGGTGATTTTGAATGTGCTGCTTAAATAGCAAACACAGAATCTTCAAAGTCACTTATCTGATTAAGAAATAGGAATCTGTTGACAAATACACTGTGTTCCATTCTTCCACTGTAACAGGTTAATGCATTATGTTTCTCAATAATAATTAACACTACTTAAGCAGAAGCTCAATCAATAGTATTGACACAATGTCTGCAAGAAATACCTTTGTTTAGAAAAATCGTGTGCTTCATCTTCAGGGCATGTTGCTGTCTAAATCTCCCACCCACCCTAAAAGAAATGTCATTACTTAGGTGAATTCAATTTGAAGCAAAACAGCAAAATTGCATCAGGAGGCACGTTAACGCTTTGGACTGCCTTGGCAGGGAAAAGTGCATTAGGCTTTGTATTGGTTTTGACTGGTATGGAGCTTATTTTTCTTCATAACAGCCAGTATAGTGTTGTATTTTAGATTTGTGACCAAAACTGTGTTGGTAACACACCAGTGTTTTACATGAGGTGTACTTACACAGTGTTAAGACCTTCATGGTCTCCTCCTTCTGCCTGGCCCCCAGCAAATGGCCTGGAGGGGGACACAAACAGGGAGGCTGACCAAAATTGACCAAGGAGATGCTCCATGCCACATAACAGCATTCTCAGCAATAAAACTAGAAGGGAAACTGCCTTTTCCCAAGGTAGACATTGCTCAGGGACTAGCTGAGCATTAGGCCAGTGGTGGGTGTTGGGTGGTGACTGATTCTTTTTGCATCATTTGTACCATAGGCTTTCATTAAAAATAGATTTTTTTTTTCTTTTAAGTATTAAGTATAACTCTTCATAGTAGTCACTGGTTGGGAGCTTTTCTTATCCTATATTAAACCTGTTTCATCATTCTGAATATTCCCTACAGAAAAATATTCTGATTTTGAATCAGATTTGCTTAAATATTTCAGCTTGTGGTCATGAAGAAATGTAGTAAGTACAGCATTTCGCTACTGACAGAAATGGCTGGAAGGATTTAACCAAAAAAAACTTCATGCTTTTTCTTTGTAGGAGGACATCAATGTCAATAAAAATTGACATGGGGGTTATCCCGTTTCCAGTTACTTTATCTGTCAGCTGTTCAAAATCAACAAATCTTGCAAGTTTTTCCAATGTTCACATTTCTCACAGCTCTCACTTGTGACCGCAGGGGAGCAGCATTTAAGATTAGTATTAAAATTTGTCAGCTCATTCTCAAACAGAAGCTTGCCATGGTATGCAGCTGCTGTTCTTTGTTTTAATTGCATGTTCTGCTTCTTGTCAGGTTTGCTGTAATAGTGATATTGCTTGAGATCCTGCTGAATTCCAGAACTTTTCCAGAGTAAACCTCTTTAACTCAAATTTGTCATAATGGGTAAATGTCACTGCACAGTAAGATTTTTGGACATTATTGGTTTTACACTCCCCAAGAAAATTACCCTTTCTAGAGAACAAACCAGGTTTTCTTCCTGAAGGGTTTTCAAAGTTATTACATACAAAGATTTTTCCCATTAGGATCTTCATAAATGAAGTTTTTCCCAAAGGTACAAATTTATGTGAACTTAATAATCTTGACTGAAATGTTTTGTCATTAATATAAGGGCTAATCACAGAATTGTTAGGGTTGGAAGGAACCTCTGGAGATCATCTAGCCCAATCCCCTGATTAATAGCCATTCATCACGATTGAATGTAATTTAATACTGATTTTAATTTGTTGGGATTTATCTATAAAAAGATACTTGCTTAAAAAGAGTAAACTCGTTGAAAATGCAGTAAAAGTAACAGTATAATCTGCAGCCCTCACCCCCACCCCAAAATTAACAACATTTCACCAGAGCAATGATCAGAGACAAATTCCTATAATAAAATGACGCAAAGATATGCTAAAGTAATTTTTCTGATTCTACTGCTTGAAATTTGACTCTGTAATTAGTTAAGCTGTTCAAAAGTATGAATAATTTGTGATATCATTGCTGTAGAGTACTGAATAAAAGAAAATCTCAGTAGAGCAGGAGGTATTTTCATTATCAAAATACCTCATCAATGAAAAAAATCTTTTTTGTTTACTCTAATTGGCCCGTGTTATTTAATATCACTATTTAAAATAAAAGGGCACTAGCATCAGAGATAAAACTTCTTTTCTTACAACTGTAGCTTGTACAAGAAAGCTTGTCCTACTTAACTGCCCATAGATGAGATTTTTATAGTGCCTTGCAGAACCATTACAAGGGTTGGGTTTTTTGTAATACAGCTGTTTCTAGATGTAAGATTTTGCAAGCCACACTGAGAAATGTGAATACACTGTGTTTGCTAAGCAATAAAATACTGAACTGTTGAACTCTTAAGGTTATTAAGTTAATTTATTTTGTCATGGTTTTGAGTTGTTGGTTTGGTTTTTTTA
Organism: Tichodroma muraria; assembly: GCA_013390105.1. Taxonomy (NCBI): domain Eukaryota; kingdom Metazoa; phylum Chordata; class Aves; order Passeriformes; family Sittidae; genus Tichodroma; species Tichodroma muraria. The sequence goes on from WAAG01025000.1 coordinate 3,346, forward strand.
AGACCACATCTTCACGACTTAATTAAGTTTTATTTCCTATGGTCTGCAAAAGTCATTCTGTTCATATGCTGCTTCTGGCTTTTTGTCAGCTAATTGCTGTGTTTCAGGCTATGTTGATTTTCTTTCATTTCTGTGTTTCTGGTTTGCATATATTGAAATATGGGAGTTAAAACAACAGAAATCATCCAGATGTGTTTGATATGTTGGAGATGATACTATTTGAGCTAAAAGTATGGGTGGTTCTTTTTTTAGAGAAGTTTATGGAAATAATTTAGTCAAGATACATGCAAAGATACTCTTTGACTCACAAAAACCCCAAAGCCACAAATAGTTGTAGACTTGGAAAATATACTAGATAAATATCACTATATATTTATTTTGCTCTAAAACTTTATTGAAAATGTCTGCTGATTCTTGCATTTTTTGTAATTTTCATAATTGTCTGTTGATTTTTGTTAACATCTTCAGAGGTTTTCTTGAAACATAAACATTCAGAACAGATCAGTGCAAAATGTATTTAGTCTTGTATTTTGTCTTTTATAGCAACATTGTGGTTTAAGAATGGTATTCCCCTCTCTAGTGCTACAACCAAAACTGCAACAGCATTCTCTTCCCCTCCCTCTCCAGCGGAAAGCACAAAAGGCAAAGATTATGGGTTGCAATAAGAAAGATTTACTGAAAACAACAATAAAATCAGAAAATGAACAGTAACAGCAAGAATACTAATAAAAAATAATCAAAGTTAAATACATTTATTTCCTTCTCAGAAGTAGATAGCTGCTAAATGTTTTATTAATGCATGTACAATTAAAATTGAATGCTCATGTTTGCAAATCAGTCACTGTAAAGTCTTACCGCTAATGTAAAGATAAATCTCTGCATTGAGCTGAAATGTATTTGCTATGGCTAATAGAGAATGTGATGAACCTTTTATGAATGTGTGACAAAACAAATGATGCAATCTAAATAATGGTATCCCTAGAGACCAATTAGTTTCTTTGCATACTTGATTATGACAGTATTCCTGTATCTTTCAGGTATTGGGTATGGTGGCCAAAGGATGTAGTTTTCATTGTGCATGATAAATTCCTACAGCTGACTTCATGGGGTGTAAGAGCCTCTGATACAGCTTCAATTGTAGAATATCCTGAGTTGGAAGGGACCTACAAGGATCATCAAAGTTCAGCTCCTGGCTCTGCACAGGACACCCCAAGGGTCACACGCTGTGCCTGAGAGTATTGTCCAAATGCTGCTTGAACTCTGTCAGGCTGGTGCTATGACCACTGCCCTGGGGAGCCCGTTCCAGTGCCCAACCACACTCTAGGTAAAAAAACTTTTTCTAATATCCAAAATAAACTGAACAGATCAGTGCCTGCCCCTCCTCTTCCCCTCATGAGGAAGTTGTAGACTGCTGTGAGGTCTGCCCTCAGTCTCCTTAGGGCTGAACAAGCCAGGTGACCTCAACCACTCCTCATATGGCTTCTCCTCTGGATCCTTCACCATCTTTGTAGTCCTTCTTTGGACACTCTCCAATAGCTTTATATCCTTGGACTGTTTTGGTGCCCAAAACTGCACACAGGGCTCTAGGTGGACAGAGGCAGAGCAATCCCCTTGCCTCGCTGGTAATGCTGTCTGATGCCACCCAGACATGGTTGGCCCTCCTGGCTGCCAGGGCACTGCTGACTGATTCAACTCGACATTGACCTGGAGCTTTCCATGGCACTGCTCTCTAGCATCTTGTTCCTCAGTCTATACATAAATCCAGGGTTGCCCCATCCCCAATGCAGAATCCAGCAGTTTGCTTTGTGCGTCATGTAGCTGGTGATTGCATGGCCCTCTAATTTGTCAAGGTCTTTCTTCAGGGCCTCTGTGCCTTTAAGGGGGTCAACAGCCCCTCTCAATTTAGTATATACTACGTTTTATATAGGTATACTTACTCATATAGTCTGAAAACTTCCAAGTTTTTTTTGAAGATGTTGAAAATTGGGCCCTGCAGAACCCCACTAGTGACAGGTCACCAGTCTGATGTCACCCCATTCACTGTAACCCTTTGCACCTGAGCCATGAGCCAGTTGCTCACCCATCCCATGATGTGTTTATCCGGCTGTATGCTGGACATTTTGCCCAGAAGGATCCTGTGAGAGACAGTATGAGAAGCTTTACTGAAATCCTAAAGGATTCCATCAACATGGAAAACATTTCTCAGGGTATTTTGAATCAGAGTAGTTGCCTTCTGAAAAACAGCCTAAAAGTTTTGCAGGTTGTAGATGATTTATTCATAGGAACGATTTTCCAGTATGTCCAGTGCAAGTGTTGCTATTCCTGCAGTCATACTAATACAGGGATGAGTCAGTCATACCAGCAACCACCTACACATGCTCTAGAAATATGCTGATGAAATTCCATAGACTACTGACATGTGGGTTTCTGAGTTGCTCATAGATGAGAGCAGATTATTGTTTTACTCACATTCCATTGGTAAAGATACTCCAGAAGTAGTTCTTCAGAACAGTCTCAGAATAGCAGCTTCTCTGCAAGTCGCTGCCCATGAGAAAATACAGCAGATTGTACCTGGAGAGAACACAATATTGTGTTAGCTAGAGGGAAAAACAGTTACTGTCATTGCGCCAAATTTTCAAGTTCATTCTTCTTTGCTGAAAATAATGTGGAGAAGTAGATACCAATCTTTGGCCACAAATCTACAAATAGTTTAAGTAGTACAGAAAGTAAAGAATATTTTTAGGAGCATAGAAAATGAAAAATATTTTTTGTTCTGTAGTTTCCTATTGACGTGACAGAAGGTCAGCAATACGTTAAATTCTGCTCCCCAACACATTTTAAGACTTTGGAAGATGCTTAGTTTTATAAGGTTATCCATGTAGCCTGCTTTCCTTGAATTCAGTAGACGCTTTGTGATCTTGTAAAAAACAGATTTAATTCAGTGCTGGGAGCTTTTAAACTCTTATTCTAGAGAACTAACACTATACAAGAGGCCAAAGCCATTAGATCACACCACCAAAAAAGGAAAACTATTTCCAGTGAAGTGTTGCTCAGTACATGTGTTTATTGGAAAAGCTGCCTGAACAGAAGCCAAAATAATAATCTCCTTAAAAAAATTATGAACAAAATAGCAATTGACTGAAAAAATTTAAGAAAGTGTGCAGTGTGTAAAGTTGTTTGGTTTTGCAAACTCCTCAGTGTCTGAAAGCAGTCACTTGAAAAGATTAATTTCTGTCTCTGCAAAGTTCCAGCGCACAGTGTTGTAGATATTAATCTCTTCAACAAGAATGCCAGCTGTTATATTCCTTTTTTAAATGCAACAATAGAAAAAAAAAAACCAAACCTGTAGCAGTTCCACATCTACTTTTTTTTTTTTAACTCCTGATGTGCAAAATATAACAATATTGGTATATAGGAGGCCAGGGTGTTCTTTTAATGCTGTTTCTGATATTGACTCATCGTCTGTGAGTCACTGTGTGTAGGTTCCTAAGTCTCTCCCTCACCTCCATAGTTTAATACTAGTTGAGTTTTAGTTTAATAAAATTCTAAGGCAATTTTCTTTATCTCAGGAATTCCTGCATATGCAGCTTGTACCGTGCTCCACAGGCTACTCAAGGCAGCCTTTAGTTTCACTATTCTTTGTTTGTTTGACCTTTCTAAGGAAAGGATTATTATTTGAAAACTGGATTTGAAAGTGTTGTTTGTTCTTCTTTTTTCTAATGAAACTGTGTGCTAGTTTCAGCTGTGTTAATTTTTCTCACTGTGGCTGGTATGGGAGAATGTGATAGATTTGTGCTGAACGTGGGGTTGATAACGTGGAGATGTTTTTGTTGTTGCTGAGCTGGACTTGCACAGAACCAAGGCCTTTTCTGCTTTTCCTACTGGCCATGCTGGCAAGGAAGTTGGGCCTGCATAGGAGGTTGGTAGGAGGAGACAGAGCTTGGACGACTGACCAAAGGGGTATTTTAGACCATATGACGTCGTGCTCAGTACATAAAGTGGGAGGAAGGGGAGAACTTTGAGGTAATGACATTTGTTTTCATGAGGAACTGTTACTTGGGTGCCTGTTCCCCTGGAGATGGCTGAACCCCTGCCTCCTTGTTGTACTTTGGTGCATAGCTTTTTCTTTCCCTATTAAACTGTCTGTATCTCACACCATCAGTTTTCTAATTTTTACGTCTCTAGTTCTCTCGCCAGTCCTGCTGATCAGGGTGAGCAAGGGGCTGCATGGTGTTTGGCTGCTGGCTGGGGCTAGCAGCAAAATAACTAGTAGCTAAATAAACTAGTAGCAAAATAGCCCTTTAATGTTTAGATTTGATTTTTTAACCTGAGAATATTTTTGAAGACAGTACTCTTTTCAGATTAATGATAAAAGCACTGTGTTTGTGTCTGTTTTCACTTGTCTTTGTATGTCAGTAAGAACAACAGACTAACAGCAGATTTGCTGTAGTGCTGGCTTCAACTACATGTTGAATTTGTTTCATACCTTTACCAGAATAATTCATTTAAGAGCATTATATATTTGGTTTTAATGCTGTGCAAAGAAATGAGGACAGTGAGGAAAACCAGGGGATCAAGCCCAATCAACATGGATTTATGAGAGGAAGGTGCTGCTTGACTCCCCTGATGTCCTTCTATGACAAAGGGACTTGCTCAGTAGATGAAGGGAAGGCTGTGCATGTTGTTTATCTAGACATCAGTGAAGTGCTTGACACCATCTCCCAAAGCATTCTCCTAGATCAGCTGGCTGCTTGCGGCTTGGACGGGTGGACCCTTCGATGGATAAGAATCTGGCTGGATGTCCAGGCGCAGAGAGTTGTGGTGAATGGAGCTAAATCCAGTTGGCAACGTGTTGCTGGCAGTCTTCTCCAGGGCTCAGTTTTGGGGCCAATTCTGTTTAACATCTTTATTGATGATAGGGATGTGGGATTGAGGACACCCTCAGTAGATTTACAGATGATACTAAGATGGGTGTGAGTGTTGATCTCTCGAGGGAAGAAGACTCTACAGAGGGATCTGGACAGACTCAGCCAGTGGGCTGAGAACATCAGCATGAGGTTCATGAAGGCAAAGTGCCAGGTCCCGCACTTGGGTCACAGCCATCCCAGGCAGTGCTACAGGCTGGGCCAAGCCCCTTTCTCTCCAGCAGAAAGGGGCTTGGGCGTGCTGGTCAACAGCAGGCTCAGTGTGAGCCAGCAGTGGGCTCAGGTGGCCAAGAAGGCCAGTGGCATCTTGGCCTATATCAGCAGCAGTGTGGCCAGCAGGACTAGGGAAGTGACCGTCCCTCTGTACTCAGCACCGGTGAGGCCACACCTTGAGTACCACATTCCATTTTGGGCCCCTCTCTTTGAAGAGGGCGTTGGAGTACTGGAGTGTGTCCAGTGAAGGGCCACAAGGCTCGTGAGAGGCCTGGAGAGCTTGTCTTATGAGGAACAGCTGAGGGACCTGGCTTTGTTTAGTCTTGAGGGGGCTCAGGAGATTTCATCGCTTTCTACAACCACCACAAGAGAGGTAGTAGTGAAGTGAGGCCAGTCCAGATAGCACACCAGCTCTAGAACATTATAAATTAAATTAATTGTATTTAATACAAAGCATATATATATATATATATTTGAGTGCTCTAATGGCTTCTTTTGGTGTTGCAGGAAACAGCATACTCCATTCAGCAGCAGACAGTGTGACAAGTGCAGTACAGAAGGCAAGTCAGGCCTTGAATGAGCGTGGTGAAAGGCTAGGTCGTGCAGAAGAAAAGACAGAGGAGCTGAAAAACAGTGCTCAGCAGTTTGCAGAAACTGCACATAAGGTAAGATTTCAGCAGGATAAGACTCAGTAGGTTAAAGTTAGATACTTGGTTCTCAGAGTTTGTTGAATGAAAGCCTATATCTATGCTTAGTTGTATAAAGGCTTGAACTTAGCTCAGGCTGTGTGTCAAATCCTCCTTGTGATACCTTCTTCACCTCCTTTGCCTTCAAAAAATCCCGTCTATTTGTTGGTGACTGCACAGGATCTCTAAGTTATAAATTCTGTATAATAAAATCTTCTCAGAGTTGCCTGCCAAGGACACATTTAAAAAAAAATACTGTTTGAGGAAAGAAAGAAAAATGTTGGTTTAAGTTCTTTCATGCTGAAATGCATTTCTAGTATATTGCTACACATATTAATTTCTTTAAAAAGCGTATTTGTAACCATATCCTTGAGTATCAAAGGTTTATGTCAGTTTAGTTTGTGTCATTTATTGGTCATCATTTCACTGGTAGCAAATGAGTGAATTTTAGCTGCCCCTACCAGTTCTGTTTTCTAGGTAATTTCCAAGAAGGTTCATTATCTCAGCTCTGTTAACATGCTATTATCTACAGGCAGCAATTTTTTATTATATGGAACCAAATCCTAAGCTCTGTTTGGTTTGCAAAGTCAGTTTGTCTGCACATTTTATACAGGTTTTAATTCACTTCATCTTTTTTTCTCTCTCTCTTTCCCAGTTAAGTCCATTTTTGAATTATTTGAAATGGAAATAAATGGTAATCACAGAGGTGGAAAGGCAATCAGTCCTTTATTTTTCATCATTATGTAGTGGCAGAGCTGCTGAATAGGTGTTTTAAATTACTTGTCTAGAATTTCTGATTGTAGTTAACAATCAAAATCACTGGGTCAAAATTACTATTCTTCTAAGCATGTCTTTGTTTCTGGTGTCTTGTTCTAGCCTTCCTTACAGATAGCAAAATAATGGAACATTGGGAAACAGAGCTGGGAAAGCAGATAAATCCTTCCTCCTCGGCATGGCAAAGAGAGGCTTTGCCTGTGTGTCCCAGGAAAGGGAATGACTGTATATCTGTATGCAAAGAAGTTAATGGATTTCAGGCATCTTTTGGAGAATTTGTCTTACAAACTCTTCTTATCCAGACTAGCCACATTAGGTTAATACAGCTGTTGTTATTGATGATCTCTTTAGTTACTTTTTTCCTTTCTTTTTCAGCTTGCCATGAAGCACAAATGCTGAGATACTGCCCAAAGTTGAAATCTTCTCAAGAGAAGCTGAAAAGGCTACAGTCAGCAACTTTTACAGGAGATTCAGTCTTCTGTGTCCTTTTGATTTCCCGTTCAGTGGAAATGCATTCTTTCAGTTTCTGTGCAGGAAAAGATGTTGCGTTTCTACTTTTCTGACTTACTTTTGTTCCTCTTTTTTAATATTGCTACGCATACCTGTGGTACTTTCTACCTGTGTTTCAGTTGTTACAAGAGTGAAAGCAAACACTGAAAAAGGACCAAATGACAAGCTGATCAGGATTAAAATAGTAATATTCTTCTGTGTACAAAAAAAAGATTGAACTGATTGTGGACATGTGTGTGGAAATAAAATCCAAAGAAGGGGTATATTTACTTCATTAAATGTAGCATCAGCAGAATGTGAATGAATGTTAGAATTAAACATCTGGAGTTGTAGCTGTAGTGGAGGACAAACTGCTTTGTCCTGGGAAACAGAAAAAATTGTTTCTTCCAACTAATGTAAGAAGTTTTGCATGTGCACCAGCATTCAGAAGTGCATATCTGAATTTCATTCATATCAGCATTTTACATGTTCCTGTTTTCATTTTCAGACTGATTATTTGAATAGGATGCTGAAACCTAGAGAAGATAGGCTTGAGGTTTCAAAACTGAGGAAAAAAGTAATTTTTACATCTATACGCACATAGCTGTGCCTGAAACACAATCTGCAGTTTAGCAATCTTGATACAAAATAACATTTCTTTTTATCTGTGATTGTATGGCGAAAGGCCCATTAAAATGAGAATGCAAAGGCCTAGGAAGATGACAGTGCACTATTTTCAAGACATCTGTTTTTCATAAATTCTACAGTAAGAGTTTTTTGGAACACTTCAGAAATCTGTCTGATTTTAATGACTTCTGTGTTAGCAAGTTGTCTCATGTTTAATATAGAGGCTTTCAGAAAAGCATGTCTTGGTACACTAGAATCAACTTGTAGTTTGAGTCTCAGCTTTCAATATGTTATCACTGGAAGGGTGACTCTACTTCATCTGTATTCACTAAATGCAATATATGCACTGTATTTCTTTTACAAAAATAAGTAGGTTACCTTTTTCCTTTACAGCTATTTTCTTAACATTTTTAAGATGGTCTAATATGCTTCAATTAAAAGAAAAGAAAAAGTTAAAAAGATATTGCTTTTTTTTTTTTTTT
>WAAG01025007.1:3073-25969 GCA_013390105.1 Tichodroma muraria
ATCACACCCCTCCTGCTGTACTCACATCCCTCTCGAGGGAATCACACCCCTCCTGCTGTACTCACATCCCTCTCGAGGGAATCACACCCCTCCTGCTGCACTCACATCCCTCCCGAGGGAATCACATCCCTCCCGAGGCCCTGCCCTCCCTCCCACCCCCTCGGGGCTCGCTGTCCCACCAAAGGCACTCTGCAGCCTCTGCTCCGGGGTCCTGCTGCCACCCCAAAGGCGCCACCACCCTTCATCCAAGATCATCAAAGGACACTGAGGCCTGAGTGCTAAAAGAGAGCTGGAATTTCACTGAATCTTCGAGGCTGGAAAAGCCCTTGGTCACCATCGAGTCCAAGTGTTCTCCAGCACTGCTGAGGCCACCGCTGACCATGTCCCCAAGTGTCACTTCTACAGGGCAGTGAAATCCATCCAGGGACGTGACTCAACCTGTGCCAGGGCTGGACAACGTTTTCCATTAAGGAATTCTTCCCAATATCCAACCTGAACCTCCCAGGTGCAATCTGAAGCCATTTTCACCTAGCACGGAAGGCAGCTTGGGTGGTTTTAAAACAGTGACAAAGATGTGTCTCACGGTGGTCCCGGCTGGCACAAGTTGCCCAGAGAAGCTGTGGAGCCTCCAGCCATGGGGACACACAAAACTCAGCGGGACACGGCCCTGGACCAGCAGCTCTGGGCGGCTCTGCCTGAGCAGGGCTGGAGAGGACGATCTCCAGAGCTCCCCCATAACATCCTTTCGTTCCAGACCTTTCCCTTCTCACGGGAGATTCTCTCTGAGGAGGATTTTGTTTGTTTAATTTCCCTTGATCTCCTCCTGCGAGGTCCCATTATCTTCAATAACGCCCCAAGATCGTCAGCGGCGTGGGGACAGCACTGAACAGCAGCTTAATTATTACAATTGTCATTTACATAACTGGCTTTTATAAACACCGGGAGGGCAGCCAAGGAAAAAAGCCCTATATTTGGGGAAAAAGAACTGTTTACATATTTCACCCATGTAAACAAGGGCTCGGTTGAACTTCCGTGCTCAGGGTTGCTCCCCTGGAACTCTGGGTTTCAATTAAAAAATGCCAAGGACAACTTCAGGAATTTTAACGAAGGCATTAAACCGTGAGGGATGCATCCAGAGATTTCCATTCCCTCTGAAGGGGTAAGGAATAGCAAGGGGAGCCCTGGGAACCCTGACAGCTTGCAAGGCTGCAGAGCAGCAGCACAGAGAGCAAGGGTGAAAGGACACAGTAATAATCCTGGGTTTCCAGCTCTGACTCCCAAACACCAGAGCCTGATGGAGCTACGAGAGTGTCCAGCCATTCCCACTGTCAGGAAAGCACTCAGAGTGTTTTTGTACTTCAAGCTGTCACTGTACAGCTTGTTTACCACAGAGACAACTGTCAGACTCCAGGTCCAACGTGCCACACTCGGCCACAAGCACATGGGAAATTCACATATAAATCCTTTTTTCAAAAAATATATGGATTTATCAAACAGAACTAGGATTTTAGCACATACTCGTTTTTCTTTTCCTTTTGACTGACTTTCTCTGGCAAACTCCTTCTCTGGAAGGTGTAGAGCCAGGGCACCAGGTCTTGCTCCAGGCAGGCAGCAACCCATGGGCAGGGCTGGATGGGATCTTGGGCCGGAATTGTTCCTGGCAGGGTGGGCCGGCCCTGGCCCCGGGTGCCCAGAGCAGCTGGGGCTGCCCCTGGATCCCTGGCAGTGCCCAAGGCCAGGCTGGACACTGGGGCTGGGAGCAATGAAAGGGACAGTGGGAGGTGTCCCTGCCATGTCAGGGTGGCACTGGGTGGGCTGTGAGGTCCCTACAACCCAAATCAGCCTGTGATTCCATGACCAACACCGACCACATCCATGTTCCCACCTCCCTCATAGTGTGGAAACTCCAACAGTGACTCTCCCAGCACTTCTGGGATGTAGAACCCGGCAGCTGAAGGGAATTTTCTCAGAGCAGACAAAGGAGAGAATTCAAACATCTGCTCAACAGGGAATTACTCCTGTGCTCCCATCACCCTTGCGACAGCAGGGTCGTCGGGAGCAGTTCAACAGGGATTCCCTGCACTCAGCCAGTTTTCCATTCCATGGAATCCCACACTGGTTTGGGTTGGCAGGACCATCCAGTGCCACCCCCAGCCAGTCCCAGGTTGCTCCAACCTTCAATGACTACAGAAGTTTTAGCAGGAGTTCAAAGAGACTTTTTTCCCCTCTTAAGGGAGCACCTTGCACGATGCAAAAAAACAAATCCTTGCACCCAACTCAGATTAAACAGTCTAGAAAAAATGTAAATCCAAGCAGAGGTTGGACTGTTTGATCTCAGAGAGACTTTTAAAGAAGTACCAACACCCTGGGGTGTCTCTGCTGGAAGGTGCAACCCCACCCGTCCACAAACGATTTAACAGCAGTGCCCAGGGAAACAGGCTGTACCCAGCTCCCAGGGGCCAAACCTGTCTCCTCTGTTCTGGAAGTCCCCTGGTGTCTCAGGATCAGCATGACAAAGCCACGCAGGGTCACACAGATGCAGGAGGGAGCCCTGAGTGATCCCCGGAGCCTCCCGGCAGCCCCGCAGCTGAATACAGCCGCAGGAAGGAATTATGCAGCAAAGTGAGGTTATTGCACAGTCATGAAGTTACACTCAATTAAAACCTTAAATTCCTTCCCCAAATGGGCTCCTCTCCTTGGCACACGCTCAGCATTTATTTACTACCATCAATTCTCTCATCACCGAGTGCAATCAGCCTTTTTCATCCTCTCCATGCACCAATTTACTGATTTTACGTCAGCCCATTACTTCCAAACAGCAAACAGCCTCCCCCTTCCCTGCAGCACAGCCCTTTCACCCCTGGCTTCCACCCAGTGCCCCCCACCAGAACTTTGTCACCCTACTTTTCTCCAAGTGCTTCACGCTTTCCACCCCACTAAAACACACACACACACGTAAATCACACACAGCCCCAAAAAACAAGGCTGTTTTCTGTTGGAGTGGGAACACATGCCATCATCCCATCCCATCCCATCCCATCCCATCCCATCCCATCCCATCCCATCCCATCCCATCCCATCCCATCCCATCCCCAGCCNATCTTTCAGCTTAGCTAAGTCCCGTCCCATCCCGTCCCATCCCATCCCATCCCGTCCTGGCAGTGCCCACCCCTCCTCCCGCCCATGCTGTCCCAACACATGATCCTCTCGATCTGTGAACATCCACCCCATATCTAGCAGAGTTTCTGGGAATGACTCCACCCTCCCTTGTGGCTCCCAAACCTCCCCAGAGCAGATCTGGGCACCCTGGCTTGGGTGCTCCGGCCTCGAAGCGCCAGCTTCACCCCCCTCCTTCCCGAAGGTTTGCTCTCCTCAGGCCCCAGGCCCCTGGACACTTCTCCTGGGCTGAACAAGACCAGGTTGTCTCGGTTGTTGTTTTGGTGCCAGCCTGGCAGGCACAGCTGCTCTGCCCACGGGCAGCTCCAAAATACCACATCAGGGCCTTCTCCAGAGGAGCAGCAGAAGCCAAAATATCCCGTGGGCAGGGAAGTTCTAAGGAGCTGAACCGACCGGAGATTGGGTTACCCCACACCCAGAGCCCAAGTAATCCGACTGCTGACACATTCCTGCCCCGCCGCCGGAACGGAGCGGAGCCACTACAACTGCAGCCACAGCCGGGGCCAGCCAAAACTGAGGGACAGGGACTCCCTACTCGGGCAGGCAGTGACAGGGAAATGGTTTTAAACTCAGAGAGGAGAGCTAGACCGGACACTGGGAGAAGTTCTTCCCCGTGAGGGTGGTGAGGTCTCGGCCCAGAGAAGCTGTGGCTGCCTCTGGATCCCTGGAAGTGTCCAAGGATGGGATTTGGAGCAACCCGGGATAGCAGAAGGTTCCTGCCCGTGGCAGGGGGTGGCAGGTGATGAGCTTTGTGGCTCCTCCCAGCTCCAACCCCCCGTAGGATTCAGTGATTCCATGTGTTGGGAATGCTCTGCAGAGCCCTGGCAGTGCTGGGGCAGGTGGGGGCACCGACAGAGCTGTGCACCAGAGGAAATCAGTGGGCCTGGGCACCTGCTCCAGGTCTCAGGGAGCCAGGATCAACATTCCCGCTCTGCAAAGAGACAGGATTATCCCATGGCCCACGCCAGCTTTCCGGTGATTTTCACAGAATCCCAAAATGGTTTGGGTTGGGAAGAACCTCTAAGACTGTCGAGTCTCACCCCTTGCCAAGGACAGGTTCCACCATCCCAGGCTGCTCCAAGCCCTGTCCAAGGTGGCCTTGGACACTGCCAGGGATCCAGGGGCGGCCCCAGCCTCTGTTCTGTGTACTCTGAAAGACTCCCAGTGAGGGGTGGGAAGGAATCCAGGTCCCTCTGAGCCCCCGTGCCAGCCGTGAGTCACCGCTCCAGGCAGCCCCGGCCCACGGCGCCGGCTGCTGCACACTGGGATCCAAACTCAACCACTGAGTGGAAGAGAGATCGCTGAAAGCCAGGAAACCACAGAATGGATGAGTGAGTCAGCCCTGCCTGAAAAATTGAAGACACCAAAGAAAGCTTAGAAGAAGTCACAGGAAAACCCACGACACTCCTGCTGCTGCATGCCGCCACCCCTGAGCCAGGAGATGCGCTCCTGCAGCACCGCCTGCCCGAAGCCAGGCACTGCCGGTGCCACCTCTGGGCACGAGGTGTGTGACACCCATGGCAAAGCACACCTGGAGCAGGAAGAGCTCCAGATACACAAGCAAAAATTTTGCTAGCTCTGACAAGGTACCAGAAGTACGGAATTCTTCTCTTGCGGTCAGAATTTACTGAGAAATCAGAGAACGGCAGAAAGGCTCACGTTGGGAGGGACCTCAAAGCAAATCCAGTGCCACCCCTGCCATGGACAGGGAAACCCTTCCACTGCCTCAAGCTGCTCCAAGCACCATCCAAACTGGTCTTGGCAGTGGGAAGCCATTCCTTGTCCCCAGTCCCTCTCCAGCTCTCCTGGAGCCCCTTCAGGCCCTGGCAAGGGGCTCTGTGGTCGTCCTGGATCCTTCCCTTCTCCAGGTGAACACTCCCAGCTTTCCCAGCCTGGTTCCAGCTCTTGGCATATCTCTGTGGCCTCCTCTGGACTCATTCCTGCATCTCCATGTCCATTCCAAGCTGGAGGCCCGGGATGGAGAGCTCAGAGCTGACCCAAAATCCAGGCTCACAGCCCGGTTCCATCTCACCTTCACAGCCTCACAGGATGGCTGAGGGAGCTCAGGGCACCAGGAGCAACGCTTACCTTCAGCAGGGCTCTTCCCTGCATTTCCTGGCCTCTTCCTCCTCCTCCCCAGCACCCCAGGCTCCGAGGACCCCCCACGTCCCTTCCCAGACACGCTGCTGCACGATTAATCCAAGGGAAGCAGCACCATTCCCATGCTGCCGTACAAGGACAGCTTCTCCCAATTGTAGCCTTATTTATCCCTCGTGTCTCACCAAGAACTGATGATTTCCATGCTCACAGGAACCCTGGAGAGCAGGAAACAGGGTGACAACAGCCTCTGCCTTGGCCGTGGCACACACTGCACAATCTGCCTTTGCTAGAAGCAGAAGGAAAGAGCTGCTCCCAAACCACCCACACTGTGGGACATGGCCCTGCTGCAGCCAGCTCCTGGCTTTCCCAGCAAAGTCCTCCCCTTTCACTGAAGAACAGGACTCCAAGAGGGCAAGGCCCTGCCAGGGCAAGGCGCTGCCTGTCCCCGGATTCCCACAGCTGATGCCACAGGAAAACCCTAACCCTAACCTCGACAACAACCTGCAGCCATCACCTTGACTTCCTGGGGAATCAAAGCCCTTCCCAGCGATCCCGTTATCCTCTACTTCCCCAAACTCAAACAAAGCCACTCTCCTGTACAGTTCCCTCCCCCCACAAGGATCAGGACAGCAGCAAAGGGGAACCTGAGGCAAACGTGGATCCCGGCACACGGAGGAGAAAGCCAAAGGCATGGGAAGAAGGGGGAGGAAAGGAGCAGGAGGAGGAAGGAGCTTGTGAATGACACAAGTCCACAAAAAAGCCAAGTTTTGTTACCCCTGGTGCTCACAGAGCTGTTGTGTTCCAGGCACAAAACGGCCACAATCTGGAATCCCGGCAGAGGAACAGGACCCTGGATGTGCCAGGCGCTGCCTGGGCAGTGCTCAGCCATGGAATGCTACCAGACCCCCCACGGGACAAGCTCAGTGACACGGCAGGACAGGGGGCTGGAGGTAAATGAGGAAAAAAGTGGCATCTCCCTGCAGAACAGGCTGCAGGAGGGCGGCCACACCGCTCCCGAGGGGGATCCCGACCTCCACTCGTACATGGGGGGAAAAAGACTCTTCCCAGAAAACCCCACACATCTTTTTTCCACTGAGTGTCACTATAAGAGATCACCCCAAGCCCCAGGTACTTCCTCTCCCCATGCCCAGCCACTGCCAGGGGACACCACGCAGCACACGGGCGGCAGAGTGTGAAAAGCAGCAACTTAGGGGCAGCACCAGTGGCACAAATGAAAATAAATCCCTGCTCCAGCAGGCAAAGATCATTCACATTAAGAAAACAGCAGTCCTAAAACATTTTTCCTTCCTTGCCAGCCACACAGGAGCACTCTGGGTTACATCAGGGCCAAGAGAGTCAGAGAATCCCAGAATATCCTGACTGAAAGGACCCACAGGATCACCCAGCCCCACCCTGTCCCTGCCCAGACCCCACCAATCCCCCCTGGGCATCCCTGGCATCCCTGGCCTGGAGCTCCTGGAGCTCCGGCAGCCTCGGGGCCGTGCCCATTCCCTGGGGAGCCTGGGCAGTGCCAGCACCCTCGGGGGAAAGAGCCTTGCCCTAAAATCCAGCCTAAACCTCCCTGGCCCAGCTCCAGACACTCCCTCAGGTAAAAAAAAAATCATCCGTGGATAGGATGGGCAAACAGCAATGATCCCAAACGTGCTGGTACAAGGCAGGTGCTCCTGAATTCCAAACCTTCTGCCCCAAAGTGAGAGCTGCTGTTTTTTAATCCAATGGGAAAATGAGAAACCCCCCCAGCTCTGAGCGGCACTCTGCCAGCAGTGAATGAGCCCTGCCTGCCTGGAGCTGCCTCACTGAAAAGGTTGTTACTAAAAAAACAATTCAAAAAGAAACTCTTGAAATGAGTCACCGTGGAACCAGGATTAAATTGGAAATTTTATGCTTTGCTACACTGGAAGATGGAAATGCAACTTCTGGAGGAGATTCATCCCTCAGATGAAAAACACCTCTCCTTAAGTGGCTGTTTTCTGAGGGTGATCTGAGAAGGAGGAATTTTCTAGAACAGATAGAGACCAAGAGCAGCACTGGAACCCTGAGGCTCCTCATCCCAGCAGTGTCCTGGCAGTGCTGGGGCAGCAAAAGGTGACACAAAACACGAGGTGTCACCCCTAGGCCATGAAACCTGGGGGGTGAGAGCAGGAGCTGCCAAAACCAGAAGGGAATCCCTGAATCCCTGAGGCTGGAAAAGCCCTCCCAGCCCAGGCAGTGCCAGCTGTGCCCCGTGCCCACCTTGTCCCCAGCCCAGAGCACTCAGTGCCACCTCCAGGGGACACCTCCAGGCATGGGCACTCCAAAGCTCCCTGGACAGCCCCTGCCGAGGCCTGAGCACCCTTCCCATGGGGAAATTGCTCCTGGGGCCACCCTGAGCCTGCCCTGGCCCAGCCTGAGGCTGTTCCCTCTTGTGCTATCATGGGGAAAGGAGAGAAGGAAGGGAGGAGGGATGGAGGGACAGAGGGATGGAGGGACAGAGGGAATGCTTTCCAGTGACAACAAGGAGTGATTCCATCAGCTCAGCAGCTCCTGAAACCTCACCCTTGGCCTGAAAAATCCACATGGAGAGGCAGCTCCCACACCTGACTTCCCTGAGGACCAGGAGACACATGGCCACGCATGCTTTAGGAACAGCAGGGACTTGAGAGTGATCCCAAACCTCAGATGCTCTTTGCCTGGACATGGACCTTCCAAAATCCTCCAGGCCCTTTGCAGTAATAAATGGGCTTCAGAAGACAAGCTGGGAACTCCTTGGAGAACACACTCTTCATCCTCAGCACACAGGGAAAAGCTCTGGCATGATGGATCAGGGAAAAGCCCTGTTGCAGTTCAGCACTTTAAACTGATGTTGTGCAAGCAAAAAACTGAGGAATGAAACCCCCAAACCTCTCCCGAGCCCAGCTCCAGTGCCACCCCACAGCTGCTGCTCCACTGCCTGTGCTAAACCCAGCTTAACACCCCCTGAGACTGCCCAGAGTCACCTGGGAACACGGAGTGTAGAATGCCCAGAAAATCCTCAAATTTGAGCAGATCTGGAGTTCCCCCCCAGAAGGGCAGCTCGCCTTTTCCCCATCATCCCTAAAGCATGATTCAGCTGTGGCTTCCCCCAGGCAGCAGGAGAGGCACTGCAGGGTTTGGAACGTGCCCCTGTTCTGAGCCCTGTGTAGAGAGGAGCTGGTTTTAGGGGAAGCTGAGGCAGGAAAGGGGCAGTTCTCCAAACCCCAGTCACCAGGAGTCAGACTACGACAGCCCAGCCTTGGAATCACAGAAGGGTTTGGGTTGGGAGGGACATCAAATCCCATCCCATGCCACTCCAGCCATGGCAGGGACACCTCCCACTGTGCCAGGCTGCTCCCAGCCCCAGTGTCCAGCCTGGCCTTGGGCACTGCCAGGGATCCAGGGGCAGCCCCAGCTGCTCTGGGCACCCTGGGGAAGGGCCTGCCCACCCTCACAGGGAACAATTCCTGCCCAAGAATCCCTAATCCATCCCTGGCCTCTGTCCTTCGTAGCACTGACCTGCACACACACCTTTTACTGCCCCAAGTGCCCCCTCAGGCCCCAGGGCTGTGGGATAGGGTTCCGGGTGTACGTTCCACGTGCCCAGGGCTCACGGCACGCCCGGATCCCCTCCACAGCCCCCGTCCCCCAGCGCAGAGCGCCCCGGGCACGGGGCCCCATCGCCGCCGGAGCTGAACAAACAGATCCTTCCCACACCCAGGAACTCGGCGAGCAAATGCCCCCGGAGTTTCAGTGAGAGGGGGAGATCACTCGGGCAGGGCAGGGGCTGATGTGCAGCCCCGGAAGGAATAAACTCCTCGGGCACCTCGCTCTGCGCTCCATAAATCCTGCAGGCACCCGGAGCAGGAGGTGGGAGCCGTGCGCTCGGCCGAGCCGCGAGCGGAGCCCTTCCCAGCACGGCTTCGCTCCCGGCTGGCACCAAGGCCCTGCTCTGGCCAGCCTGGCAACACCGGGCAGCAAAAGGTGACACAAAACACGAGGTGCCACCCCTAGGCCATGAAACCTGGGGGGTGAGAGCAGGAGCTGCCAAAACCAGAAGGGAATCCCCGAATTCCTGAGGCTGGAAAAGCCCTCCCAGCCCAGGCAGTGCCAGCTGTGCCCTGTGCCCACCTTGTCCCCAGCCCAGAGCACTCAGTGCCACCTCCAGGGGACACCTCCAGGCACGGGCACTCCAAAGCTCCCTGGACAGCCCCTGCCGAGGCCTGAGCACCCTTCCCATGGGGAAATTGCTCCTGGGGCCCACCCTGAGCCTCCCCTGGCCCAGCCTGAGGCTGTTCCCTCTTGTGCTATCATGGGGAAAGGAGAGAAGGAAGGGAGGAGGGATGGAGGGACAGAGGGATGGAGGGAAGAAGAGATGGAGGGATGGAGGGACAGAGGGAATGCTTTCCAGTGACAACAAGGAGTGATTCCATCAGCTCAGCAGATCCTGAAACCTCACCCTTGGCCTGAAAAATCCACATGGAGAGGCAGCTCCCACACCTGGCTTCCCTGAGGACCAGGAGACACATGGCCACGCATGCTTTAGGAACAGCAGGGACTTGAGAGTGATCCCAAACCTCAGATGCTCCTTCCCTGAACACGGACCCTCCAAAACAGAGGAGCTGCATGTGCTCAGAGGGGCTCGTGCCACGGAGAGGATCCGGCTCCTTGCTCCCCTCCCGAGCAAGGGGACGCTGCCCGGGAACATCCCCGTGGGAGCAGCGCCCTCGGAGTGACAGCTCTGCCACGAGGAGCTCTCGGCGCTTGCAGCCCCTCGGCACAGCGCTCGCAGCGTGGAACACGCAGGCCACGGGACAGGAAGCTCAGGCTGGATCACAGAGCAGCTTGGGAGAGTTTGGGACCAGCAGAGTGTCCGTGGCTGCCACGGAACACAGAACAGCTCATTTACCAGAGGTTAATTACAACCGGCGCAGCTTCCAGGAGCTGAGGCTGCCTCGGAGATGTGCTTCGAATCACAGAAAGTGGCCTTGGCTTGTTTAAGAAGATTCTTATTCCCAAATGCTTGTGGGAGGGACCAAGACTTCCTGCATGACATCAACCACCAAACTTGAGAAAACAGCAGCTTTCCATGTGCAAATTGAAAATATTTTCATTAGTGAAAAAAAACCCAAGAGACTTAACATTATTATTGTCATGAACAGCTTAAAAGTTAAATTCTAAGAAAACCTGCACCTGGTCTCTTCTTGAAAGAGACACTGAAATCCACTCAGTGTCACCCCTGCCATGGCAGGGACACCTCCCACTGTGCCAGGCTGCTCCAGCCCCAGTGTCCAGCCTGGCCTTGGGCACTGCCAGGGATCCAGGGGCAGCCCCAGCTGCCCTGGGCACCCTGGGCCAGGGCCTGCCCACCCTGCCGGGAACAATTCCTGCCCAAAATCCCATCCAGCCCTGCCCTCTGGCATTGGGAAGCCATTCCCTGCCTCCTGGCCCTCCAGCCCTGTCCCCAGTCCCTCTGCAGCTCTCCTGGAGCCCCTTCAGGCCCTGCCAGGGGCTCTGAGCTCTCCCTGGAGCTTCTCCTCTCCAGGTGAGCCCCCGCAGCTCTCCCAGCCTGGCTCCAGAGGGGCTCCCGCCCTGGAGCAGATCTGGGGCCCCTCTGGGCTCTCCCCAGCAGCTCCAGGTCCTTCCTGTGCGGGGACCCCCAAGCTGGAGCAGCTCTGCTGTGGGGTCAGCCCAGGGCAGGGGGTTTTGAGGCTGGAGCTGCTATTCCTGCTGGAGGAGAGCAGAACCCAGCCCAGCCAACCCCACTCCCCAGATCACCTGGCTGCAAGCTTTATTTGCCCAGAGTTTTGCAACTTCACTTGGAGGGGAAAAATGAATGTGATTTTCTCAGTCTTGTATTTCCCAGCTACATCAGCTGATCTGAAAAAAATCCCCAAAACCCAAAAAAGGAAGTTGAGTTTCTCTCTATCAACTCTCCTGACCAGTACCAGCACAGGACACAGCCACTGGCTGTACTGGTGGTATTTCTTTCCCAAGAGCAGAAGTGTCACCTCTGCTGCACTTCCCCCCCAGCCAGAACACACAGGACTAAGTTTAGCCATCGTTAGGCCACAGATAAACCCCTCCTAACCCCTGTTTGTTCCCAGAGCCAAGGAGGCACCAGCAAACCAAACCATCTCCAAAGAGCTCTGCATTCACCCAATTTAAACTCATTACTCAGGGCTAATTCCTTGCAGCTCTTCCAGGACCAGAGGAGCAGCAGCCCCAGGGTCTGAGCAGCAACATTTATTTGGGTATGCTGGGCTGTTTAAACCCTGTCAGGGTGTGAAATTCAGGGTTATTTCTGCTGGGCTGGGCTGACTCTGCCTTCAGCACCAGCCACAGCCACGCTGAAGGACTGTGTTTACCAAAGGGATAACTCTGGCTACCAGGGAAGCTCCCTGCCAAATCCTAACACAAACACACAGGTGACTCAGGAAGACGAGCCCAGACTCCTCTGGATCTTTTTTAATACCTCATTAATCAGGAAAAAACACTCTATATCCTCCAGGCAGAAAATATTCTTTCCAGCAGCAGCATAAAGGGGAAAGGAGCTACGAGCTTTCCTTCCTCCTCTGCTGCAAACAGGGAACTTCCCTTCAGCTTCTCTGAAAAGTCTTGTCCAAACCAATTACAGGTGGCCCAGGCTGCCAGGGCAGGGATGGAGTCACATCCCTGGAGGGATTTAACAGCCCCGGGGATGTGGCACTTGGGGACATGGCTTAGTTGAACGCTGCAACGGCTTTCCCAACCTAAATAATTCCATGATCCTCTCCAGTAAACCCAGCCCTTTCTCACCTTGTGCACCAAAGCCTTCACGAGCACTTCTACCAATGCCCACACAAAGACTTCACTGAACGGCAAAGCCCTTTTCCTCCTTCTTTCCAACACAAAATCCCTTGTTTCTGGAGGACAGAAGGTGTTTGATTTCCTGCCAGGGCCAGGGCAGGTGTCAGTGAGCCCCCAGGCTCCCTGGGAATGCTGGATGTGCCACGGGCTGGGCCACGCTGCCCTTTGAGAGGGGCTCGAGTCCTGCTCTGCCAGGTGACCTCCTGCACAGCAGTGAGGTCTCTGCACTTTATCCTGCCTCGGGCACGGGAAGCCTGGTGCTTCCCCATCCCGCAGCACCACGAGGCTGAACACCCCGAGCCCGTGAGGAACCCCGAGGAGCTGGAAGTGACATTCCAGCACGGGTGTTTGGCAGACGCTGAAGAAGCCACCTGAGCTCGAACCACAGAGCAAGACTCGGGTTTGGTTTAACAATTCTTGTTCCCTCAGTGAACAGCAGCTGGAGTTTCTCCCAACCCCAAAAATCAGGAGAATGAGCCCACTACACACTGTCAGTGGGAATAAGGACGAGGTGGGGTGAAATGTCCCCCTTTTCCTACATCTCAGGCACCCTCCACCCCACTTCCAGTGCTCCTGGCAGGACCCAAGGGCAGCACGTCCCACACCCCTGCAGGCACAGCAGGCCTGGGCTGATCCTTGGCTTTCCTGCTGCTTCTCCCACGTGGAGCTTGGCTTTGTCCTGGATCCTCCCAGTGTTCCAAATCTCAGCCTCTCGAGAGGGCACCAGGGCCACCAAAATGCTGGGATTTAGGGCTTCCTGTGCTCAGGGTGCCTGTGCAGAGCCCAAATGGCTCTTCCAAAACCCTGAGTGGTGCCAATACAGTAAAGAGCCAAAGGTACTGTGGAGATCCTGGCTGGGATGAGCTGGGACAGTGGGGCAGCAGGATAGTGGGATAGCAGGATAGCAGGATACCTCCTCCCAGCAGAGTCCCAGGGAGCGGGAAAGCATCTCAGCCATTTCACCTTGTTAGGCTGAGCAGCTGAAAATAGCCCCGGGATGAAAAACAAACCAGCTGGACACGTTCTCCAAAGCGGGAGGCTCCGGCCAGCAGCCAGCAGAGCTCTGTCCTGTCCAGAGCTCTCCTGTCCCCCGTCCCCAGCTCTGTCCCGTGTCCTGTCTGGAACTCTGTCTTGCCCCGACCTCTGTCCTGTCCCCAGCTCTGTCCTGTGTCCTTCCCCAAGCACTGTCCCCTGTCCTGCCCCCAGCTCTGATCTGCTCTGTCCAGAGCTCCAGGCACAGGGACTCCAAAGGGGTCAGTGCCAAAGGAGCATCCCCCCAGGCCAGCCCTTGGGACAGGAGGGGTGGCAGGAGAGCACTGCCCCATGCAGCAGACCTTTGAAGATGCCCATCTTGCAGGATGGCACAGGAATGCCAGACATTCCCATTAAGGCTCCTCTCCCCACAAACTCCAAGGGTTGAGCCTCACCCTTTGAAGCACGAAACATTTTTTCTCCTTTCCCAAGAGGAAAAATAAAAGATAGGAGAAAAAACAAACAGCAACCCCACTTCTCACACCAACTGCTGTCAGGAAAACTTCTCTAGGAATCATCCTGCAGTGTGGGAGAACAGCACTGAATGCACCCAAATATCCCCTTCCACACTCTTTTTTTGTTAACAATACAGCAAATGAATGGAACAGGAAAACCTGTTTATCTCCAAAACCCAGAGTGCAAATCTCCAGGAAACAGCACGGTCCATGAGAAACCTCTGAGAGCAGCAGGACCAGAGGCCAGGAGGGCACAGCTTGGGATGGGATGGGGACAGCCTTGGGGTGGTGTCACAACATTTGGCTCAGTCAGGATGGTCAAACACACAAAGAGCAGCCCATCTGAGCCCACAAAGGCTCCTCTGCCCTCTCTCACACACACAAAGAACAAATCTGACTCCAAGAAGGCTTCTAGGATCCTTTACCTTCTCAAGGCTCTTCTCCTCCAGGTCCTCTTCTTCAGAAGGCTCCATTCCCTTCGGGGGGCTCCTCGGTTCCTTTGGCCAGCGACCCACCCCTTTACCCTGCCCGTCTTCATTAGTCACAGCTGCGGCCCACCAAGAGCAAAGCTGTCCCTCCTCTTTGGTAATCAGTGCCACTGTCACTGCCCGGGGGCAAGGCTGCCCGTGATCCTTCCTTTCACACCGCAGGGTGGGACAGGGAGAGCACCCACGGTGGGATGAGGACAGCCCCCATCACTGCCCCTCCAAGAGATCCCTCTGCCAGGTGTGCTGCCATCACCATTCCCACAAAACCATCAGCATCTCCAACTTGGTTTCCACACTTCCCAGTCTCACACTTTTGGAGCAGGTCCTCTTTCATCCAGAGGCGCTCCAGGACACAGCTGAATTAAGTGGCTCTGGCTCAGCAGGCCAGGCTGCAGGAGTGCCAGTCCCTGATGAAGCTGAGGAAGCTCTTCATCCTGCCAGCACTGCAGCAGAGGGCCCCTCACACCTCTCGGGACACCCACAGCCAGAGCCAGCCCGGGCTCCGGGAGGGAGCTGGGCAGCTACAAATCTGAGACCCTGGCTGTGAGGACAAAGAAGGGCTGGGGCTGCTCTGGCAGAGCCTGGCACAACCCAACGCCCCAGATCCCCTGGGAGCACCGGCAGCCGTGCTGTGTTCGTGCCCCAGTCCTGGCTGGGGACAGGCCCACCTGAGCCCCCTGGATCCACACATCCCACAGAGAAAAGCACGGCACGGACAAGAACTTCCTTCCTGATCTTTTCCACAGGTTGGAAAAGAAAACAAGATCTCAATTTGGCAGTTCAGAGGCCAGACCCGCTGTGAAATCCCAGGGACACTGAACTGTTGTCGCCTTCCCAAAACGCTCTGAGGTGCTCAGCCCTCCCATCAGCCATTTCCCCATCAACACTTCATCCCTGGACTTGATCCAGCTCCAGAAATGCCAACCAGGGGAGGAAGCTGGGCAACTCCAGGGGGATCTGCCCCACCTGAGATGGGATCACCCCCTCAGCAGCAACCCCTGAGCTCAGCCCCAGCAGGCGGGAGAGGCCATCACACACGGGATGAAGAGGGACTGACCTCCACAGCCCGCCTGGCCTGGAGGTCTCCTCACCTCACCTGCAGTCCTGGGGCTGCTCTGGGACAAGCACGAGGCCTTCAGGCCACCAACAAGGTGCCAAATCTGGATTTTTGCCTTCCAGCTGCCAAGCCTCCGGAACAAACCCACCCAGGCACCCTTAACAACAGCAGCTGCTTGGAGCAGAATACTTCCAGAATTATTTCTGCCCCCCAGAAATTAGTTTCTATCCTCCATCCATCTCTATCCAGTTAGAAAATAACTTTTTTTTTTCCCTTTGGCTTACTCACCCATTAATTATGTCCTGGCACTCTTACAGCTCTAAACACATGCATTGCTTAGCAGCTTTAATCCTGAATTATTCCTCCCTTTCCTGCAATCCAAAGCCTCCCTTGCCTAGGAAGGGGCAGGCTGTTCCAACCAGCAAGCTGTTCCTTTGTAACTCGGAGAGGAACATTCCTTAAGTTCTCCTGTTTATTGCGTTTTTATCCTCCCAGAACAGCCGAATTTACGGCACCAGAGCTCCAAACCTGCAGAGGAGAATCAAACTGACCTTAAAACTCTGTCCTCCAGGGAAAAACAAACACTAGGCTACAAAAATAGTGTCTTTTCCTGCAAAACGTGTGTGTTACCAAATATCCCCGTTTCCAACTGCATTGCTGCTGCTTCCACCTTCTGAGAGCTGCTGGAATCAGCCATTTCCAAATCCAGGAGAAGGTGAAGAGTTGGTGGAACTGAGAACATGCAGAGCTCCTTGGGGGGATAAGGTGCACTTCCAAGGAAGCGCCTCTGTGGATCCTACAAATGTTTCTACAAAACTTCAGCAAGGTGTAGATAAAAATATATATACAAATACATACATACATACATATATATATATATACCTGTGCCAGAGGCAACCATTCAGGCTGGTGAGAGACTGCCAAGGAGCACTTGGTGGCTCCCAAAGTCAAACTCCACAGATGTCCGTGATACAGAGTGAGTTAATGCATTTTCCAAAGTGGAAAAAATAGGTTACTTAAAAATAGGTCCATAATCCAAACAAACAAGCACCCCGGTACTATTTCATGGGGGGAAAACAAGCAGGGACAGTCCGGGCACGGAAGCACGCGTGGCTCCCGAATGACTTCCTCATGCTCCTCTGAAGGTTTTCCATCGCCTGCAGAGCCGGGCACATCGGCCAGGACTGCCAGGAAAAGCTCCTGGGCACAGTCCTGCCATCACTCCTTACCATTAATTGTATTATTAGGATTATTGCAGAGAGCTCAGAGCCCCTGCCAGGGTCTGAAGGGGCTCCAGGAGAGCTGGAGAAGGACTGGGGACAGGGCTGGAGGGCCAGGAGCCAGGGAATGGCTTCCCAGTGCCAGAGGGCACAGTTAGAGGGGATATTGGGCAGGAATTGTTCCTTGTGGGAGGTGAGCCCTGGCACAGGCACGGCGTGAGGCAGGAGCTCCTCAAGGCTCCCATGTGCTGCAGGAGTGACAGGGCCATGCCTTTAATAAAAGAGCCCCTCGTCCCTGCCAGCACCAGTTCCTAAAACTGAACCCGAGCTCTGGGGGTGCCAGAAAATTAATCAGACACGGCTGCAGGGGCTGGGGAAACAAAGGAGAGGGAAAATTCAAGTGTTCCAGGGAGCCCAGCTTGGATCAGCCACGGGAGCAGAGCAGACAGCTCAGCAGGACAGCGCTGCCTCCACAGGAAACATCTCCAAAGGTGGAGGGTGGGAGGGGGAAGCAGCAGGTCCCAGGGCTGCACCTGGTGACAGGGAGAAGGCAGAAAAGAGGCCAAAACCCCCTCGTCATATTCACAGCATCCCACGCTGGTTTGGGCTTGGAGGCACCTTAAAGTCCACCCAGTGCCACCCCTGCCACGGCAGGGACACCTCCCACTGTGCCAGGCTGCTCCAGCCCCAGTGTCCAGCCTGGCCTTGGGCACTGCCAGGGATCCAGGGGCAGCCCCAGCTGCTCTGGGCACCCTGGGCCAGGGCCTGCCCACCCTGCCAGGGAAGGATTTCTCCCCCGTAGCACCTGACCGACACAAGGAGGGGTGATGGAATCTCCTTCTCCAGGTGGGGGCAGGGGGGGTCCCCAGACCTTCACCCAACAGCAGGAAAGGGCCCATCCCCTGTTCCCAGCACATTCCTGCCCCTCCAGTTACCCACCAGGGCTCCATACAGCAGCACCAGCTGGGACCAGGAGCCCCCTGGTCCCAAAAGGCCTCTCCCAGAGCTGCCCAGGGAGAGCCACAACTCTCCCGCTTGCTCTGCCTGCTCAGGAGTTTATTTCTCCCTCTCTGGATTTAAAGCAAAGCTAATTAATGAAGGAAACAGCTTTCTTAACGCTGATAAGTTTGTGCAATTAGGGCTCTGGGGAGCAGAATGCCAGGCTGGGCACAGTCCAGCACCGAAGGGTGTCCAGGCCTGGCACTGACCCCGGGCTTGGAACCACCAGGGACACGAGCCACTGCCAGCGCAGCCTCCAAGTGGGACAAGCAGCAGCAGAGGGAAAACCTCAGGGAAAAGTGCTGCTTTTCAGCCACCTGCTCGCAGAAAGGGATTTTTTACTAACAAATCACAGAATCCCAGGATCCCTGAGGCTGGAAAAGCCCTCCCAGCCCAGGCAGTGCCAGCTGTGCCCTGTGCCCACCTTGTCCCCAGCCCAGAGTACTCAGTGCCACCTCCAGGTGACACCTCCAGGCATGGGCACTCCAAAGCTCCCTGGGTAGCCCCTAAATGCCAGGATGGCCTTTCAGCTCCCTTCCCTCCCCAAATCCCAGGCAGATCATGAACCACACCTCACTGGAGGGCACCTCAGCTCCCCCGGGCTGGCCCCAGAGACTCACCTGGCACTCAGGCCCTGCCCAGAGGAGGAGAGAGCTCTCACAAGGAATTGGGATGTACCAACACGCCCAGGCAGCCCACAAGCCAAACACCAACTGAGCAGGCCAGAGGAACATCAAGTGCTTTGCCTTCTCACTCCTCTTGGGATAAGGCTCTGCTCCAGGACCACCAAAGCATCCCAGACCCTGCAGCTGCACCACAAGGGATGTCAGGAGGCTCCTTCCTCACACATTTCCTGCTCCATCCCCTCCTGAGACAGAAGGGTTGCTGCCCTGGACTTCCCACGTGGATGCGTGTATCCCTGCCCCACTGTGGGAAGCCCCAAAGGCCAGGTTTGGAGCAGATCCAGCTCCCTGCAGCCCAGGCAGGGTCCCAGCAGCACCGCCTGCACCGCTCCTGTGGGGAGGGACCACCCGAGGGGCACAGCAGACATGGGGACAGCTGCCTTCCAAGGCACTAAATAAATACAGCTGACAAGAAATTAAATTAGGATCCTCTCTCCGATCCAGCTGAGCATTACTCCAAGTTTCTAGGCCAAGCAGGGAAGGGAATGAGCTGGAGGGAGCCAGGAGTTCCCCAGCAGCCCCAGTGCTGCCCAGTGGGCCCTGCTCCTCCTCCTCCTCCGCATGAGGCCAGTTTGCTGCCAAACCACAATTTTTCCACCTCTCAGAATGGCAATTCCTCGAGATGAGTTTCATCCCCGAAGGAAGCCAAGGCTGTGCAATCCACTGGGGCTTCCAGCTGAGCTGGGCAAGAAGAACATGGACTATTCCCTGGCAGGGCTCTCCAAGCAGTATTCTCACAACTGCTTCGTCTCCCTTGCCCAACCCAATGCTGCTACTCCCAGGTGCAACTTCTCCTCAGTGAACGTGCACCCCTCGGAGGAGTTAATTTAACAGCAAAATCTCCTTTAAAAGGCATTTTATCAGAGCGAGGGGGGCACAGCAGGTCGCTGTGTCCCATGAACCCACCAGGTCCATGGAAGGACGGAGACCCAGCCTGTTCCCACCCTGCAGGATGAGCCATCACTAAGCTTCCCAAGGCTCCACAGAGCCACGTCCTGCTCAGATGCCAAAAGTTCTCACTGCAAGTTTCAAGCCCAAACTCATCACTTCCTAAGGCAGAGGCTTTGCAATGAAGCATTCACTTCCAGTGAACTCCTGGGCTTTGGGATGGCAAGGCCAGACAGGGCTTGGGCACAGTCCTCACCCAGAAATTCACGTTCTCCCCCTCTGGAACCCATGACAGTCACCAGCCTGGGGCTGCAGCCCCCCCTCCTCACACTGACTTTGTCCCACGGATGCTCCCTGGGTCTAAGGGCAGCTCCAGGTGTTCCGGGCAAACTCAGAAACAGCCCTGGGCACAGCCCTCCAGCTTTGCACACAGACACCATCAGGATGTGTGTTCAACTTGTTTTTTAAACCACTTAGATAAGAGCAAAGATAACTCAAGAAAAGTTGTGATCAAAGAATCGAGACAGGGCAGGAAAAGGAAGAAAGGAAGAGGAGCTGCTGTGGAAAGAGGAAAAGCTACCAAACCTGTGCCAGCTCTGCACCAGAGTCCAGCCCTCGCCACCCCGACGCCCGAGCTCCACATCACCCGAAAACGCCTCAATCCCAACAAAGAACTCAGAGCCCACCTCTGAACTGCCCCAGGAAAGAGGGAAAATCCATGACTTGCCCAAAGATGCCAGCACGGGGACCCACTCGAGGCCCCAGACGTCCCTGTGGATGCCAGGAAGGAATTCCACATACAACGAAATAAGGCTCAGGGCACTGCAGACTTGCACCACTTCCACATTACTGCAGGGAGATGGGGCAGGCCTGGATCTGCAGGGGGAAGCTGTCACCACTAAGGGAATCAGGGATGAACCCCAGTCATCCAAATCCCTACCTCTCCACAGCCAGTTTTCCTTGGATCTCCTACAGACACACCTGGAAGCGCCCACCTGTGCTGGGCTGCACAGAGAGCAAACAATTAAAATAAAAATAACCCTAAATCCCACAGACTGGCTCCAGGTGATGTGATTTAAAGAGGAAGAGCCAACTGAGCAAGATTAGTATTCTAAATGACATGAAATTTAAGACTTTTGACCCAAACAAAGGGTCACATTTTTGATGGCTCACATGAAACCTGTGGGTAAAACGTTGGCCACAACCCTGGAGGATGTTCTGGTAAGGACCAAAACCTGACTGATTTGGGCAACAGCCGGATTACAGCAAAAGAGCAGAAAGAGGGGTAAAAAAAAAAAAATCCCTTAAAGTCCAGTTTGTCCCTCAGGAGCCTCGTTTGCCCCCATTCAGGGGGTGTGAAAAGGTCCCGGGGCCGGGCTGCAGCCTGACAAATTCGGGCTAAAAATAACCAGGGCGGGAGCAAACAATGCCCTGGGGCCGGTCACACATCCTGTGACAGCGGCAGGAGCCCAAACCTGGGCTCGGGCAAGGCCAGGGGGCTGCCAGAGGCCCCTTCTGCCTGGCCTGGGCTCCAAACCCCCCCACTCCCTGTGAAATGGCTCCTGTGCTGACGAGTGGAACCAAACTTCCACCTGATCCCGGCAGGAAAAGATTACAGATCAAAGATTAAGGCCTCAATTTGCGTCTGAGTGAGTCAAAGCCAGGAGAAAATCTGGTTTTCCCCGGGGTTCAGTCACCGATTGATTCTCCTGCATGGATAAGCCCAGCCATTTCAAACTCTTGCTTAAAAATATCTCCCAGGAATCGGGATCATTCCCTAATCCTGCTAATTTATTATTCCCTGATAAAACCTGCTGATGCATCCCCTGAGTGTGCAGAGGAATCTCAGCAGCCCAAGAAGTGCTGCAGCTCAGGCTTCTGCTCCCTGCAAACAATTCCCTGCATCGCCTGAAAAACTTCCCCGGTGCTGCCATTTCATCATTAACATCCTGCCATCCTAATTAAAGAATTAAAAAAAAAAAAAAAAGAAAAAAAAGGAAAGCACCTCTGCACCCTGGAAAATGTGTCAAAACCGAGCACTTTCACTTTCAAAACGGCGTCCAACACTCACCTCTGCCTCACAGGGAGCAGCCAACACCTTCTACTTCCAGGGAAAACACCAGGAAAAGTGTCTCCCGTGGCGGCTGAGGACATTCCCTGCTGGGAACTGGGAGCAACAGCTCGGAGAGCTCAAAACCAAATGGCCAAGAGACCTCCGAGAACACACGGAGCTGTGGTAGGAGAGGGCAAGGAGCCCTCCCAACCTGCCCGGCTGCCCCGGGAAAGGACACGGAGCAGGGGACACAAATCCCCCCCGACCACGTTCCTGCACGTTTGGGGCTCCAGCCTGTAGCCAGTCATTAATCCCTTGCAGCTTTGGGAAGCCAGCAGTGACCAAAACACGGCCCAGAGTGACCCAAAGCACTCCTGCGGCAGGAGCGGCCTTTCGGGGGGCATTTCTGGGAGCCCAGGCCCCGGGGCTGCCTCCGCTCGCCGAGAGCAGAGCCAGCAGCTGAATCACCCAGGCTGCCACACTTCTGCAGGGCCTCCAAAAATAACTGCGCTGGAAATTCCTTGGAGGCACGAACCTCGCTTCACAAGGACTGCGGAGATCCAGTTTCCTTAGCGGAGCAGACTGGATGCGAGCTGGCCCAATGCGAGGGTTCAGGAGCACGACAGGGAGAGCGGAACAGGAGCCCCTTGTCGCGGAGACAGCAACCAGCGAGGCACAGACCCCGGCCCTGGCCGGACGGGGCAGCCTCCGTGCCCAGGGCTCACACACCGAGCTCCGGGCTGCTCTGCTGCTCCCACAGCTCCAGGGCCTGCTCCTTGCGCCGTCCCCACCAACAAGCCCCGGGCACAAAGCCGGACCCTCCCCGGCACGCCGCTGCGGCGCCTCTCACCCGACCACCACCCGAACACCTTCCCCTGCCCCGAATCCCCCCGAGCTGCAGCCCCCAACACAGGGAAACCTGTCCCGGCCCCAGGCTCGGCGCTGGGACCCCGGCGCGGTGCCGGGACCCCCGGTCCGGTGCCGGGAGGTGCTGGGACCCCGGCGCAGTGCCGGGACACCCGGTGTGGGGCCGGGACCCCCAGACCGGTGCTGAGACCCCGGTGCGGGGCCGGGACGGCTCGGGGGTCCCGGAGCAGAGCAGCGAGCGGAGCTCGGCATTGCCGGTGCCCGGAGCTGCTCCCGGCCACGACACCGCTGCGCTCTCCGGGGCTGACCCCTGCGGGTCCCGGCCCATCCCAAGCTCGCAGCCGGGTTTATGGCCAGGTCCAGCTGACCTCGGGCACTGTCACAAGGACACAGAGCCCACGGAGCTGCCACCAGGTGCCAGCGCGGCCACAGCCGGGCTCCGGGGGACACTCGCAGGATCGCGGGGGCTTGGCTTCTCCTGTTTTTTTGGCTTTTGGGGTGGAGGGGGTGGAAATGGGGGAAGCAGAGTGCCCTGTGCTGCCTGTGCTCCGCAGGTGGGACTCGCTCGTCCCTGGAGCGCAGGGGAAGCAGGTCTGGGGGTCCCACAATTCGGAATGTCCTTTGAAAACAACGAAGCACCGGAATTTTCGGTACCATCCCGAACTCCCTGCCGGGCTCTCATGACCAGAGGGTAAACAAGTAAAATAACATGAATAAATTTAAATCTCACGGACCGGTCCAAGTCAATGCGACATAACGAAGAAAAGCGCAATATTCTAAATAAACTGAAATTTGAAACTTTTGACCCAAACAGCCGGAGCCCGCTGC
This sequence comes from Tichodroma muraria, assembly GCA_013390105.1. Taxonomy (NCBI): domain Eukaryota; kingdom Metazoa; phylum Chordata; class Aves; order Passeriformes; family Sittidae; genus Tichodroma; species Tichodroma muraria. The sequence goes on from WAAG01025007.1 coordinate 25,782, forward strand.
AATAACAAACACGAGTTATTTCGGTCCTCGCGAGGTCCCGAACCGGGGCCGGGCCGGGGATCACCGCAGCTCTTGCCCGAAACCCGGAGGAACGGCCCCAAAACGGAGAGCGGGGGGGCTGTCAGGGCCTTCCCCGGGCAGCGCCCGAGCCCGGCGGGGCGGGCGGGGGCGCCCCGGGGGCGCCGGGC